>PVIR01040494.1:0-13294 GCA_004026965.1 Petromus typicus | reverse complement strand
ACAGGCGTGAGCCACCACGCCCGGCACTGTGGAATGTGGTACTGATTGCTGCTGGGGTGAGTCTCCACACCCAGTATTGTATGTGAACCTTGCGCGGGTGCCGTGTGGGCAGCCGGTGTCAGGGTGAACAGTCTCCGAGTGGAGGAACAAGGTGGGTACAAGATCTGGGAGGGGCGCGGACTGGCTCCCTGCATTCAGAGCGCTGGGGCGCAAGCCGGGCTGGCCGAGACGCTGCTCCGTCCAGTCCAGCCCAGGGTTCCCTCCGGGTCCGGCGGACCCTCTGCTTCCTTTCCTGCCGGGTCCCCCTATCTTTCCCTAGGCCGGACGGGGTGTGGTCCTGGGTTTGGGCTGCGGACTGGAGGTGGCACCACTGGGCACGGCGGGGTCTCCCGCTGGCCCTCTGGGGGGCCAGACACCCCAAGGGCCGGTGGCAGCGACTCTGGACGAAGCCAGGCCCTTCCCATGGGTCGCCCCGCCTGCTGCTGGTCGTGGTGGCGCCCCCTGGGTGTGAGGGTGGTGGCGGGCAGGTCCTCCCTGCCAGAGGAGTCGTATCTATCATACTCGGGCTCCGGAGGCATTGAGGCTTTTTCTTTTTTCTTTTCCATATAACTAGGCTAGATATAGATGTAACTTAAATTTATACCTGTTTATTAATTAAAGCATTGAAATTTTATAGTCGAATTATCTGAATCAGTTGAAACAAAGTCATCATTATTTGGGAAACTATATACTGACTATAATGAATGCCTTAATTATTTTATACATGAGAGACAAGATCTTCAAACTGAGCTACATTTTTTATTTTTTATTTTGAGACATGGTCTCATCTCAGTCACTACATTGCTCAGGCTGTACCCAAACTTGCAATCGTCCTGCTTCAGGTTACCAGGGTGGTAGGATTACAGGTGTGCACCATCACGTCTACTCAATTCTCCTGAGAGGTTATAGCTGGAAATTGCCTGCATTGCACGTTCAGTAAATGGATTAATCATAAAACTAATTTTTTCTTTTCAAAATGAATTTTAAGCTTCAGTTCCCATGCTATTCCTTCTCATGTTGCAGCATATAGCCTAATAAAGCCTATTTTAGATTGTAAAAATAGATCTATTTAAAAATTGACTTTTAAAATTCTGACTTACAGATCTTTGCTGCCCTCTGCTGGTGATGTAGTTCAATTGCATCTTCGGAAGTGTGTGGCAGTGCATTGTGGGAGGCGCAGCTTCTGTGAGAACAGCTGCCTATACACACAGTGGCTAGTTCAAGATGGGGGGCCTTGCTGTTAGGACAGGAATGTGATCTGGCATAGGCCTGTACCTTGTCTCAGAATCCCTGCTGCACATCCCCTGTGTTCTACCGTAGAGTCTGAAGGGTTGAGCGAGATCTAGATGGGTCAAGGAGAGGACTTTGACATGTTGACCAAATACAAGATTCATCACAGTCCACTGTACACATAAATGGCCCCAGTGTGTCAACAAAGAAGTGAAAATAGCAAATTATCATCATGATTATATTTTTTTATTCACCTACTTTTGTTATGAGAAAATATGTTCAAGTAATTGAAGTTTAGGATACACTAAAACACCATGTATTAAGATCTACGAAACGTAGATCAGCCAAAGTTCTATAATGCCAACAGAAGGAGACACCATAGATTTCTAGACTGATCCAAGACAAGCATACATAAATCAGATATTAAGCTTGTAGTGTTTTAAGCCACTGGGGGTGAAAAAAACCCAGTTTGCTGAGATAAATTTTATTATTTTCCTTTATAACTTAACTAAACTCTTTATTTTGAGGTAACTCTGTTATCACAAAGCAGTAAAAATGAAGAAAAGAAATCTATACAGCCTTAATTCAGTTTCCAGGATGGTAATATTGAGAAAACTAGTACAGTATCACAGTCAGGATATGAACACTGATCAATGAAATGATCCTTGCACACCTGCCTTTATCGAAGCACTTTTTTTGTATTTTTTTATTCACCTACTTTTGTTATGAGAAGCACTTTTTAGATTGTAAAAATAGATCTATTTAAAAATTGACTTTTACATATCACAGCAAGCAAGATATGGAGTCAACCTGGATGCTCGTCACCAGAAGTAGATCTGGCGCACACATGTAGCATAGTAATAGGCAAGCGTGAGGGAAATGAAATCCTGCTGATTGTGGTAACATGGATGGAACTCGAGGCTATTTTGTAGGTGAAATTCAAAAAGCACAATATCACATCTTATCTCTAATATGTTGATATTTACATAAAATAGTCTGCCTCACTGTACAACACGGGGATACACTTGAGGTAAGAGTAGTAAATGGGTGGATAAAGAAGGCTGGATTTGATTCATTCAGGGTATATCCACATTTGAAAATGGTACACTGAGCCTCCTTGATATGTAGAACTGATACACTTAATCAAAATAAGACTCACTACAAACATGTTTCAAAAAATTAAGAATCCTTGGCACTGGACTTTTAGACCTTCCACAGTCTGACTCTTAAGAAAGAAAATCAGCTTGTTCATCTTGTATATATTTTTATCATTTTAAAAATAATGTCTTGTATATGGAAATATACACTTGGGGAAAATAGTGGATTAGATAACCTGTGAGAACTATTGTAGGCAACATAGGCATTGAAGTAAAAAAGAAATAGATATTAAAATTAGAATAAAACTCAATGAACAGCTGTAAAGTAACCTTGTATGTTAGAGTTCATGGCACTGGCAGAGAAGGAAGTGAGCCAGGAAGGGGTGATACACACAAAAACCAGAAACAGTGCTCTTGGAATGGCTAGCAACATAAATGTATATTAATTGCCTTTATTGTTGAATATAGTTTTTTTTTCATTCTTCTCCAACTTAAGAATCTTTCAGTAAAAGAAAAATAGATGAGCATGATATGATATTTTAAAAGAAATGTTTCTACTGGAGAGATATTCTTCAAAAATATGTCCTATAGTGAAGAGATGATTTTCCAATTATTTCTCATCCTGAGATGTCAATTACATTGGAAGAGTTGGAAAATGACAAAATGGAGAAGCTTGTATGTAATGTAGAGCAGAAACTAAAACCAACGAAGTTACATGGATTTTATAGGGAAGGTAACATTTTAAAAATGCAAACTCCAGGAAAATAAAAATAAAAACCAGAATGAGTCAACTCTTGTGTCACAATCAGACCACAAACACCATTCCTAGCTTTGAGGCCTTGAATTCAGTGATCATGAGCTTTTCTTCAGTCTGAGGACAATGGGCACATTTTCAGCTACTCTTCCAAAGAATCTTTTCAGGGGGCTCTTGATGTCTTGATTCCTCAGGCTGTAGATGAAGGGGTTCAGCATGGGTGTGACCACGCTGTACATCACTGAAGCTGCTGCTACTGAGTGTGAGTTTTCAGTGACCGCAGAACTGAGGTACACATCAAGGCTGGTGCCGTAGAATAAAGATACAACTGAGAGGTGGGATGCGCAGGTGGAAAACGCTGAGCTGAAGAGATCGCAGGTATGGAGGAAACTATCTTGGAGTAAGAGTACAGGATGGCAGCAAAGGGACAACAGGCGATGAGCACAGTTGCAAAATATATCACTAAGTCATTAGGAAAAGTGCCTGAGCAGGTACAGTGGACCACCTGATTAAGTTCGCAGAAAAAAATGTGGGATTTCCAGGTCTGTGCGGAAGAACAGCCGCAGGACCATTAAACTTTGTACCAAGGCATACAGGACACTCACAATTCAGGACACCAAAGCCAAAAATCCACAGAGCCTGGGGTTCATGATAATGTAATGCAGGGGCTGACAGATGGCCACGAAGTGATCATAGGCCATCACAGTTAGCAGAAATATGTCCACCACTGAAAAGATTTTTAAAAATTCATTTGGGTGATGCAGCTTTCAATGTTATCATGTTGCTCTGCGAGTGGATGTTCAGCAGCATCTTGGGTACAGTGGTGGAGGTGAAACAGATGTCCACAAAGGACAGATTGGAGAGGAAGAAGTACATGGGTGTATGCAGGTGGCTGTAGGAGATAATAACCAGGATGATGAGCAGGTTCCCTAGCACTGTGAGCAGGTATATAGAAAGGAGGAGCCCGAAGGGAAACGGTTGCAATCTGTAATCTTCTGAAATTCCCAGAAGAAATACTGGAATTTGTGTCTTGTTCTCTGTCCTCATTGGGTTGATGTGACTACAAAAGGATTTAAAAATCAAAGAGCACAATCATGTTGTACCGATTTGGTAGAAATGCTACCGTATATATTCTAGGGATAAGACATGGATTCCTATGTTTTGTATATGAATCTCTGTCCCCCTGGTCACTTTTTTTTTTTTTTTTTGAGACAGGGTCTTGCTTTGTAGTTCAGGCTGGCCCTGAGCTCAGCCTCCAACTCACATCACAACAATCCTCCTGCCTCTGCCTCCTGAGTGCTGGGATTACAGGCGTGAGCCACCATGCCCGGCATTGTGGTATGTGCTGACTGCTAGTGGGTGTGACTCTCCACTCCTGGCATTGTGGTATGTGGTTACCAGGGACTGAACCCAGGACATTGCGCTTGCAAGGCAGATGCCAGAACCACTGAGCTAAATCCCTGGCCCCAATATGTGACCTTTTAGAGTATACTGAGGCCAGAGACACTTTCTCTGAAACCTATTTTCCTCACTAAAGGCAAATGTGTTCATGCACATGTATACATGCAGACACACACCCATGTGCAAAAACACAAGCATAACTTAAAAGTAAGATTTATGCCATATCTGAGGACTGTGTTAATATCATGATGTGTTCACCTTTATTGCCACAACTCAAAAGCAATGAATATAAAATTACTTATCTCTGCGTGAAGGCAAGTGTTAGCCACAAATGCCACTTTGTAAGTTTTCCATACAGTTGTACTTTACGGGCTCCATCTAGCCATGGTGATTTTCAACCCTGTGTTGAAAGAAATATTTATTTATTTATTTATTTGTTTATTTATTTTTTGAGAAAGGGTCTCGCTTTGTAGTTCAGGCTGGCCCTGAGCTCGGCCTCAAACTCACATCACAGCAATCCTCCTGCCTCTGCCTCCTGAGTGCTGGGATTACAGGTGTGAGTCACCACGCCTGGCACTGTGGTAAGTGGTACTGGTTGCTGCTGGGGTGAGTCTCCATGCCCAGTACTGTATGTGGTTACCAGTGATGGAACCCGGGTCCTTGCACTTGCAAGACAGATGCCAGAACCACTGAGCTAAATCCCTGGCCCCTGAAAGAAATATTTTACGTGCTTCTCAATTAACAGAGAAAGAGAAGTTAATTGGCCCTTGTGGTGTGATAGAATAAGCTAATGGTCCTCAAGAGATGGTGACGGAAAATGCTACTTAATTTTTGTTCATGTAACAACTCTGATTACTTCCCCTCGAGTGCTATCAAAATTACTTAAAGACCAAAACAACATTTCCCAGCAGATGAAAGTAGTGAGCTCTTGTTTTTATGACACCGAGAGATGAAATGTCCATGTAGTGAAAAAAGTACAAAAGAATAAGCCAAAAGTTAAAAAAATATATATAAACAACAATGTAACTGCAACATTTGTATGTGAATTCTTAGAAGAGATTTTTCTCTCACGCTATTCAATATGAATATCAATAATGAAGTTCCAATGTTTTATCATAGTTTGACACATATATGTTTGTGGGGTTCTTTTTGGTTTGTTTGTTTGTTTGTTTTTGAGACAGTCTCACTTTTATAGTTCAGGCTGGCCCTGAGTTCACTATGTAGCACAGGCGAACCTCAAACTCACAGCAATCCTCCTGCCTCTGTCTCCCAAGGGCTGGGATTATGGGTGTGATCCACCTTCCCTGGCACTGTGGTATGTTGTACTGATTGCTGGTGGGCATGAGTCTCCTCACCCAGCATTGTGGTATGTGATTACCAGGGATTGAACCCAGGTCCTTGTGCTTGTGAAGCAGGCACCAGATCCACTGAGCTAAATCTCCAGTCCCCTGTTTTTGTATTTTTAGAACCTAAGGAGGAATTTCAAAGCATGTACATTGTATAATGATCAAATGAGGATAAATATCATATCCATCACCTCAACCATTCCTCATTTCATTGTGCTGAGAATATTTCAAATTCTTCTTCAATGCGTTATGGTTCACCATAGTCCTTTAACGGAGCAGTAGAATGACAAAATGTATTGCTCCTATTTCATTATATATTTATTACTATTGATTGACCTATTACTATTCTTTTTTTTTTTTTTTGAGACAGCGTCTTGCTTTATAGTTCAGGCTGGGCCTGAACTCAACTATATAGCCCAAGCTAACCTAGAATTCACAGCAATCCTCCTGCCTCTGCCTCCCAAGTGCTGGGGTTACAGGCATGAGCCACCATACCTGGCCCTTTTACACTATTCTTTTTTTTTTTTGAGGCAGGGTCTTGCTTTGTAGTTCAGGCTGGTCCTGGACTCAGCCTCAAAATCAGCAATCCTCCTGCTTCTGCCTCAAGTCATACACCTTATAAAAAAATCAGGAATTTTAAATTGTGGTATGAAAATAAATGATAAATCTAAGAAGAACATCATGAAAACCTCATATGAATTTCATTTTGGGAAAAAATAACTTAGAATGGGGCAACAAAACTCAGAAATAATGAGATAAACATTTCACTGCATTAAGTTTAGTTTTATGGCAAACGAACAATGTCAATAAGAAATAATAAACTGGAAGATTCCATTGGAATGGTGATAAATATTGAAATTAGGTATAACACAATAAGCAAGCCAAAGTAGTGTTTCATCTCAGAAATATCATCTTTCCACAGATACTGCATTATTTTTACTTATCACCTAACTACAAGGGTCTTTGGGCACACGAAAGCACTGAAACAACCTTCAACCTCTCAATCCTTCTTCCAATTCAGCTTCTGTTGTCACTGGTTAACTGTCAACAATGACCTTTATATTACTCGGTTCACTGTTCCTGCCACTTTTTACATGGTGAATAACTATATCAGTAAGTTAAGCAAGCAAGCAAGCAAGCGAACAACCACAGAATTTCTCAGCTGTTCTCCTTAGCTAAATGATAATGTCTCCCAGTCTTTGAGGAATTTCCTTATAGTGCCTTCTGGGCTCTTGCGCTCTCCTTGGTGGATTTTCTCAGCGGAAGGTCCCTATATGGTAGTTCAGATTCCTTGCTGGATGGATAAAGATGAGGACCGAAGCTATACTCCCAGACAAAAATGGTAAGAAGTGGTCAAGCATCTGCCCTTAAGCTAGGTGCAGGAATTCAAAATAACAAACCCAGTCCTATCCAGGGGGGTGTTGCACACAGCGAGGAACAAGAACAAAGGAGATGTTTACAGCTTTAAATATCTGCTCATTAGGTACATTTCTCTCTTGTTATTCCAACTCTGAGCACATCACTTCCCTGTGCGATGTTGTGGTGTCCTAAAAGGATTTATTCCTTGTTGGGTCTCTCTTCCCAAGACATCAGTATAAATGACAGGTGATAGTATTCCTTACTTATAAACTATTTATGTGAGAAACCAAGATATGAGATATTTAAACATGTGTGTTCAGTATAGTTCACTTAAAAGTTTGGTGTCAGGATGTATTCATTTATGTAAAAATGTCTCAAGTTTACCTTTCTTTATGGTAGAGTTGCACACTACTGTGTATAAAAACAAGTTTCTTTATCTATTCATCTGTTCATGAGCATCTGGGATGCTTCCAAAATTTAATTTTTGCAAATTGTGCTGCTATAAGTATGTGTATATATTGTATATATATTGTATATACAAAAACATGATATTGTGTGTATATTGCTGTGGTATGATGATTTTAACTCTCTGGAGGATATCAAGATGGAGATTAACTGGGTTAAATAGAACTTCTAGTTTCATTTTTTGAGGAATCCATATACTTACTTCTATGTTGGTTGCACTAATTTATAGTCCTTCCAACAGTGGGGAATGGTTCTTTTTCTCCAAAGCTCCACCAGCATTTGTTACTGGTTGGTTTCTACATGATAGCTGTTCTTTCTGGAGTGAGATAGAACCTCAGTGTTGTTTTAAGTTTCATTTTAGAGTTTTCAACACACATCTTAAAGGCCAAGACAGTTTGCAGTGCAGTGGTTCATGTCTTGAGAGAAAACAACTTCCAACGCTGACTGATATATCCTACAATACTACCTTCCAAAATTGATGAAGAAATAGATTTTCAGGGCCAGGGATATAGCTCAGTGGTTCCAGTGCCTCTCTTGCAAGCACAAGGACCCAGGTTCGATCCCCGGTAACCACATAACAGTACTGGACATGGAGACTCACGCCAGCAGCAACCAGTACCACATACCACAGTGCCGGGCGTGGTGGCTCACACCTGTCATCCCAGCACTTGGGAGGAGGATTGCTGTGATGTGAGTTTGAGGCTGAGCTCAGGACCAGCCTGAACTACAAAGTGAGACCCTTTCTCAAAAAAAAAAAAAAAAAAAAGAGATTTTTCCATGATAAAGGCCACCTTAAGAAATTAGGACCACCAAACTAACATGCTAAAATTTCTCAAAGACATCCTAGAAACAACTGAAACCAACAATTTCAAAATGTCTAATAGAATGAAGACCCCAAGCAGAGTGAACAGTGAAGCAGAATACAGGAAAGGTTATCAGCCATAGGGAAATAATACAATGATCGAAGTAACTCAGTACCTTTCATTAGGAACTCTCAATGTGAATAGGCTTGATTTTCCAATCAAAAAACATAGATAAGCAGAATGAAGATAAAAGGCAAGCCAACATTATGCAATATACAAGAAACATATTTAATACAAAAAAGATACTTATAGATTAAAAATCAAAAGATGAAAACAATATTCCCTACAACAGGAGAACAAAAACATGTATGAGTATCTATGAATATCTATCTTATTTTCAGACAAAGTGGACTTTAAACCAAATTTGATCAAAAGAGGCAAAGAGCACTACATATTAGGTAAAAGAATAACTCAGTAGGAAAAGGTAACAATTATAAGCACAGAGATACACACACAAATATATGTGTATCACTAATGAATTCAACTTCAGAAAACAAATATTATTGGACATAAGAGATCAAATAAAAATCAATATGATTTTAATAAGGTATCAAATACCTTGTCATTACAGCATCAAATAGACAAAATAAAGAAGAAATATCAGACTTATACAAAACCTTCAAACAAATGGACTTAATAGACAGCTACAGTGTCATGACCAACAACATCACAATACATATTTTTCTCAGCAAGATATATAACTTTTTACAAAACAGACCACTTACTGGCAAATAAGCATGCTTAAGTAAGTGCAAAATGATCAAAATTATCCCATGCATATTATCAGATAATAGTACAACGAAACAAGAAATCAATGGCTAATGAAACCACAAACATTAGACAAATAATTGGGAGTTAAACATTGTACTCTTGAATATACAGTGGGTCATAGAAGAAATTGGGAGTTCAACGTGTCAACACCAACAGGAAACAGTGAAATCAGCTCTAGAAGAGAAATTTAAAAGTGCAATTGCCATCATCACAGGGGCAGAACAATCTCAAATAAGCAATCTACTTATTCACTTCAGGTCCTAGAAAAACAAGAGCGAACCCACAATTGGCTTGTTCTGAGGAGCGAGTCTGGCTGAAGCCCACACGCTGAGGTCAGAGTAACTCATGCCCAAATTCTGTTTCCACAACTAAAACCTTCTGACTAGAAGGACAATGTTCTAATTATAATCATATATTCTGTCTATTCTGTTTCTAATTTGAGAATGCTTTGTCTTGTCCTTCATGAGCCTTGTTTACATTATTTCCTCTAGAAACTGCACTTAGCTCGCCTTTACCCCAACTGATTGCCAATAAAAGTCAGTGCCTGGGACTGGACAGAGCCTTTGTTGGTTGCACCATGACTGGTCATCCTAGCACTTCACTTCCTCTCTCTCATTCTGTCTCTTAGTGTGTTTTCTCTTCAGGTCTGCATTATGTACTGTGCAAGTGGGAATGGAGACTTATTGCAGGTGTCTCCAGCCATCTGAACTGCTTCTCCTATGAGGCTAATAATGCAGGTTCTTTCTTTCATCAAAGATGCAGCTAATTCTTTCCTCATCATCTGACAGGTTTTCTTGCTTCAAACCAGTCAGTGAGCCACAGAACCTCAAAGTAGTTAGACAGCACAAAATCCCCATTCCATTTCAGCTTGAAGAAGCTATAGAAAACAGAGACATTCATCACTACAACACCCTATAGATCATAATGAAGTCTATGCCTCTCAGGTGGATCTGTCTTTGCTCATGCTGCCATCGAAGGTGGCAATCTGCCCTCACAATGGTTCTGGGTGTGGAGATCGGTTTGTGGTGAAAATACAGCACCAATGTGAGCTTCCAGTCCTTGGGTAACTCAGGTGGTACCTGGCAACTGATGAGAGGAGCTGGGTCTGTGTTCAAAAGTCCCTTCATTTAAGTGGTATGAACACACACACACACACACACACACACACACACACACACACACACACACCTGCAAACCATTATTGCCCATGTTCAGATGGCCTTCAAAGCCTCATGTGGTCTTTTGTGAGGTTTTTTGTAGAAGTGGCTGAATCTAGAGTGTGACTTATTCATGGTGCAACATTAGGCCTCAGGTACTGGGATTAAAGGTGGGAGTAGTCCCCAAGGTAAGTAGTCTGAAGAAGATAAAAGGGGCAGAAGAATGCTGTTATGTTCCCTTGTTGCTTTTGATGCCTTCTGCCCACTGCCATGTGCCAGCCTGCCTTGGAGCCAGGTGACTATGGACAAAAACCTCTCCAACCTGTGAGCTAGATAAACTTTTACCCCTTTAATTTGGGTGTTGCATATTTTATCTCAGTAGGGACACACACTTGATCTGCCCTCTAGCTCCCAGCAGTCTCCTGTGCCTGCCCTTCCTTCATCCATCCTGGGAACGAGACAGTGAAGCAGCTGAGGCGACCCTGGTTCAAACACCTAGTACTTCCCTGCAGTGTTATTCATGCCAGGTCTTGTGACATGTATATTGTGGCCGTGGGTGCTTGGGCTGAGGTCAGTCACCAACTGTTGGCTGTACGAGGTCACTCGGGAAGCGCCGCGCCATCATTTCCCTACTGATTCCAACTACTGACAAGTCTTTCAGTTCCAATGCAGTTCTACGGTCCACTATGATCGAAAAATTGTTGGATTCACTTTGCCTCCCGCCTAGTGGATACCCAGGCACTGCCAGTGACCCTGTGGGAGCTCTCTCAGCAGTGTGCGTTATTTCTTCTGTGTATCTTCACTCCTCTTTGTTCTCCTTTGTCAGTTGTTCACTCATGTTGACTCTTAGCTGAGTGTTTTCTGGATCAAGACACTTTGTTTTGGAGAAGTTGAGTTGCTGGCATTTACTGTTCTGCCATTTTGTAAACAAGATTATATTCTAAGGACAAAAAAAAGTTTCCAGGGGCTGGGGAGTTAGCTCAGTGGTTCTGGCGCCTGTCTTGCAAGCACAAGGGCCTGGGTTCGATCCTCAGTAACCACATACCATACTGAGAGTGGAGACTCACGCCCAGCAGCAACCAGTACCACATACCACAGTGCCAGGCGTGGTGGCTCACGCCTGTAATCCCAGCACTCGGGAGGCAGAGGCAGGAGGATTGCTGTGATGTGAGTTGGAGGCTGAGCTCAGGGCCAGCCTGAACCACAAAGTGAGACCCTGTCTCAAAAAAAAAAAAAAGTTTCCAATGTGGGTCACAGTATTTCCTTACATAATTCTAGAAACTGTGTCTATATCAGCTGCTTTCACTACTTTGAAAAAGGGAAATATAGCTTCCCTGGTGATTTCCCAGAAGTTGATTCTGAGGCAGAAATGAGAGCAAGCACTGGACAGCATTCCCAAAGGACACAGCTTCTTCTTACCACTCTGTGTCTGTACCCTAGGTCCTACTTCAAACCTTATTGGCTGTACAGTAGCATTGAAAAACTGCTCCACCTGAAAGGTTAGTTCATGTCTACAAAGAGGCAAGAGGGAGGCACAGTGGAACTGTAATTTGGTCATGTGTTTTATTGTTTACAAATCACTTAAGGTTATTATTTCCTTTGATTCTCCCAAAATCTGGGGTTGTTTGTCTGCTGTTTGCTTTTGTGGTACTAGAGATTGAACTTGGGCCCTTGTGCTTCCCAGATAGGCATGCTACCACTTGAGCTAAATCCCTGACACAAAATTTGTATTTAGAGAAAGGATCCCTTTGTCTTCCTCTCCCCAGGATCAAATGATCACTCATTTAGGACAGAAATGATTTGCTCTGGATCAATTTTGAGGGAAAAGGCACAGCTAAGATCAGGTTTCCTGTTAGCTCAATTCCTTGCACCTTTCCTCTCCACCGTCTTTCTGTCCCCTCACATCTGCATGGGCACCAGATGCTCTGGAACACGCCATTTCTCCTTTCCGTTGACTTCACCATCACACCCTGGGGATGGCGCAGATGTGGTAGCTCTCCGGGGAAAGCGTAATGCCCATCCTGACCTTCAGACTCAGCTTCTCGTTCTTTGGGGGCTTGAAAGTAAATTGTTGCAGAAGGGAAGTGAAGAAAATAAACAGTTCAGACCTTGCCAGCTGTTCTCCAGGGCATGCACGTCTTCCTGTAGAAAAAAACCAAACAATTTATCCTTTCAGGTGGCACTATTGCCTCTAGAAACTGGCACTTGCAAACCCTTTTGCCCAACCTGACCTTGGGATTTATCCAGCTGCTTATTTTTGTTTTGCACCCACTTGAATTCACCAAGAAAAAGAAAGTGGAAATCTGGGATCACAAAGTCAAAGTATTTAGAGTTTAGGTCGCCATGAAGAGACAGAATACAGAATAGTAAAAGTGGGAGGCCTAGGCTGACCCAGAAAATGGGTTTCTAGTCTGACACTTTCCAAAACACATGTCATAAACAATTATAGGAGCAGTGAATGAAAAAACAACAAAACTAAGTGATCTGTCTCAATCCTTATAAAGAAGCATCAAGGTACAAATGAGTAAAGCTTGGGAGCTAACATCTAAGTCACGTCCCTGTACCTGGTGCCCTGCTGCATCCTGGGGACCAAGTCACTTGGATGGCACTCCAGATGGCACTGCCTGGGCTCCCTCTGGGAGCTGTTCATCCTCCTCAAGGGCCTTTGTTTCCAAAGTGAGGGCTGAGCAGGGCCCTCCCCTCCATAGCTCACACTGCCCACCGCCCTGGCCACATCCCAGTGCCGGGCACAGGGAGAACTGGAGCCAAGGGATGGAAACTCAGTGCGGAGAGTCTGAGGGGCCACCACACT
>PVIR01040493.1:0-13314 GCA_004026965.1 Petromus typicus | reverse complement strand
AGACTTGAGGAACAGAAGGGTCAGGACTGGCACAATGTATCACTGCCATAGATAGGAGGGGGGTGTTTTTCTCCTCCAGCTCACTGATGCAAGTATTAGGCTGGGGAAGATGAAATTAATGATTTTGATATCCCCAACTGGTCAAGTAGCAGAGGCAGGAACAGACTCCAGACTGGCTGACATTGAAGCCCGTGTTTATCCATGGCAGTGAAACATTTGGGCTCAGCTGTGCCTATGTGTGCTCCATACCCAGAGTTACCTGAAGGGTCCCCCAAAGAACCTCCTGCCACCACTGATTACACACATAGAGTTCCTCAGCCACGCTTGTTTGACAGGAGAGGCATTGTTCTGATGACCACTGTTCTGGTGTTGGATGCACTTTTCTAGTTACACCACAGCCCAAGATCTCTGCCACAATGAGAACCAAGCTAGACACATCAGACCCACACTGTGGGAGCTCTGTAAATGTATATCTCCTTGTTCCTGGAGATCTTGAATCAGAAGAGCTACGAAGGGCCCTGGAATGTAAGTTCTATGTTTTTACAACTTTCTTAATGACCCTCAGTTCTGGTGTAGCTGATCTTCTCTGGTCTTACTACCTGCTCTGATGCCTATATGGATGAATAGTAAGGAATTGTCCAAATTAAGTGCACCATTAAAAATAATATTAGTATCCCAGACATCTCAGCCTCTGATCTGAACCTATGGGAAGTTAGGTCCAAAGATACCATGGGACACAGAACTTACAACTAGCCTCACTAGTGTAGATTCAACACACACCGTGAAATTGTGTTGGATATGCTAGCAGTCAGCACTAGGCTCTTCGGAAGAAGGAATTCTCTATCCTGTTTACATTTTCTTCTTGACGTATCACATTGTGTGTTTTCCTTTAAGGGTCTAGGAGGTGGAGAGCATCAGGAGGGGCTGCTAGGTACATGAAGACACTGCACAGCATTTTCAGACACTTAGTCATCTTTGGTCAGAATGGTACTTTCCCAGGGCTGAGAATTCAGCTCAGAAGGCAATTCAGTGCATGACTGTCTTTAAATAAGAGCTTCACCTAGAGATTGCTTCATAAGATCAAGAAATGAATTCCAGATTGAAATTCTGCCAGCTTGCTAAAGGTCTCAATTGTGAGTGCACTTTAGAATAAACGTAGTGAGCTTTAAAATATCAATGCAAATTTTCACCTGCAGGTGATTAAATCAGTCTGTAGGACAGGATTGGGCATCACTGGCTTTTCTAAAGCTTTCCAAGAGATTCTAATACATTCATGAATGGAAAAGCTGCAGATGTGATGCCTTCCTATTTCCTACGATTATGCTCTTTGAGCCTCAGTGAACATCTAGGATCTGATGCTTAGTGGCTGTGTGACCTTGGTTGGAGCTTTCTGAGCCAGAGGCATGCTGAGGATGTACATGGGCTGGGGTGTGACAGAAGAAGAGGGAGGAGCCCACCCCAGATGCTGGTGAAAGAAAGGTACATTATTTTTTTACAAGATTTAAAACAAAACAAGGAAGTAGGAATCCATTAGCTTTTTGTTTCTATTTGTGTGTTCATGATTTGATCCAATGTTATCATACTTCCATCTGTGATATCAACTTTCAGTTACCTGTGGTCAGCCATGGTCTGAAAACGATACCCACAAAACTCCAGACATAAAGTCTATCAATTTTAAATTGAGTGAAAATCTGAGATACATTATGAAACTCCTCACTATCCTACTAGGTCTGGCCCAAGACCTGAATCACCCCTTTGTCCATGGTATCTATAATTTAGTATACATTACCTAGATATCATCACTGAGGGGCTGCCTCTGTAATCACCTTGACTTCAAATAACACAATGGTTGTTTTCAAGTAAAGCTTATTTTACTCAGTGGCTCTGAAGTACAAGTCTGCGATGCTGATACTTTATTCTAGTATGTTTATTCTGATTGTTCTATCGGAGTAATCTATTATGCTTGTTAATTTGTACTCCACCAAATTTATAAGTTAAACTTTTTCATTGGCATATGCAAGTATGAAGGGCAAAGTATATACAGAATGTTCCATAGCATCTGCATCTCCCACCAGAGGTCGTGGAAGGCATCCCTGAGAATAAGGAGTGCTGTTCTAGTCACAGCATACTTTTCCCTGCAGGGCTATTTCCAGCCTCATTTCCCACCTACATCTTTGATAAGCCACTGAGCTTGAGTCCTCATCTATAAAGCTGAGTAAAGTGGAAGTAAAACACCTGCTCTGCAGGGTTGTACTTTTATAATTTAGAAAATGTTTATCTGAACTCTTGATCTCTCTCCTATAGTGGCTCTTTGGCCAGATTGCTTGGTTTAAATACCAACTCCATCCCTGTAGCCTTGAGCAAGTTACTTCATCTATTCTTCATTGTTTCATAGTGTTCCCCCACTAATGAGTTAATGCACACAAAGCTCATGTAATCTTGCGTGTCTCTTACTAAGCCCCTCAGTAGTATAAGCTGTTGGTATGGACATATATTTATTTGCTAGTTATTACTTTTTTATAACTGGCAACCTTTTTCTAAATACATACATTTCTAAAATGTACCACTTATTTTTTATAGACCCAAATAGATAGTTATCTCGTTCTAACAACTCCTTGAACTTCCTTGATGCCAAGCTCTTTGTCGAATCTAAAAATCTCATGCTTTTATCACCTGACTGAACCTCCATGCTAGAAATAGATACGATCTCACTATCAACATTTCAGACAAATTATGCTGACTTCTAGTCAGTTGCCTCCAGTCTACTAAGACATCATTTCTCTAGGCTTCAATCTCAGGATAAACAATTGAAAGTTTATTAATATATGTGTGATTTAGATTGAAAGCAAAAGTTTGGTTTATGAATTGCTATGCTCCTTGTAAAATATTATCCTTATGGTAGTAATTTAAGGTAAGCCCTCAGCTTACATTGTTCCATTTAATTTGTATCACAACTCCCTTCTGTATCTGTTCCAGTTCTACAGGCAAGACCAGAGAGGATAAATATTTGTGTGATAAGTTCAAAAACTTATGTGATAAGTGGTAGCCTTGAGTCCAGGTCTCTGTCTCTCAAGTTTATGTACTTAATAACCTCCACGATCGGCATGTACATCCCTTTCTCATAGCATGCATGTGTACAAGGTCATTCATTGGTGAGTTACATTCTGAAAACTCACGTTTGCAGTGTAGATATGCAAAGTCAATCCAAGTTCTCATTTACTGAATTAGTTCTGTATATATAAAACACCAAATAGAGCTTATTTTACTCAGAATCAGAACAAGTACATCCCACTCATGAGGACAGGATCAGGTGCAGCCCTACCAACATTTTTGGGTCATTTTCAGGTCTTCAGTCAATTAGAAGAGGCCTGTCCCTGCTATCCTCATGCCTGATGCACCTGGACATCAGCTGGTACCTGGTACGTCATGTATTTGCTCTTGTCATCGGGCTCCATCCCAGGCCTTGAGTGGGAGGATCTGTTATTGCTGATGCTTTTGTTGGGATCCATTCTTGGCTGGAACAATGTTCTTGTAATTTTCCATCTCCACCATTCTCAGCCATAGATTCCCTTTCCTTACAGGTCCATTTATTTTCTAACTCATTATCACAGAGGCCATTACAGTTACAATTTGCTTCCTAAATCATAGTTGCTCTAATCATCATGACAATCATAGTTAATTCACTGTGGCTCTTGTTGTTATCATTATTTTTCATTTATTCAGTTTCATTTTTAGTAGAATTATGGCTTAAGCCAGGGCATCCTAGGCCTCCATGGTGTAGGGGGACCCTGTGCAATGTGATACAGTCAAAATAGTGTGGTCTCCTCATGGCAAAGACAGAACTGTAATAATAAAAGAAGCTGAGAGGAAAATAATTTTTCCCAATTTCATCACTGTTGTGAAACTGTTTTAATTTTCCCCATGTTTCTTTCTAAATTAGTAGAATGGTTTGTACTGTAGTAATTACAGTTTGACTTTGATTTGTGGGTTTTTTTTTTCTTTTTCTGTTAACACTATACCAAATAAAGTTGTCCATGTTGTTTTTTGTTCCTGTACATTTCATATTGGATAAGGAGTTGAGTCTTTCGTTGCCTAACTTTCAGCTTATTAACAGCACTGAAGCTGGGAGCTATGGCTGAAAACAGTTATGCTGAAATTCTGAGCTATAGGTCTGAGTTACTCTGCAAACATATTTTATAATGCTGTGCCGGTCTCCTGAGATTTTTGTGAGCAGCCACTGTGTGAGTAAATATGTAAATACTTAGCAAAGACCCAGAAAAGGGAGATTTCCCTACATGTTTTCTCTTCTTCTATCAACTCTCAAATGTTGAACCCAGTGATCAATTGTTGATCAATAACTCATTCTTCAGGTCTGAAAAGCTTGCTAATAGAAATCCCTTTTAGAATACAGCTATTTGTTGGAGTTAATAAACATTATAAGTGAGTGCTTACATATTGTGAGCTGGATTCCAATGGAAAAACAGCTCTGGGAGGTCTCATTTGGCCATTTCGCTGAACCTACCCAAGAACAGCTTAAATACAGCTGCTGTTTTTCAGTCTTCTTCTCCCCAGGCCAAAATGCCTGATGTCTATATATTTGTAAAATGTCTGTGTGCTATTTCTTGCCAAGAGCAACATTAAACTTGAAGATAGATTTAAATGGTAAACACCCTCCATAACTTTGCTGCTTTATTTTAAACAGTAGTAATTATGATCTATATGAAGTTTGATATTCTGTTTTTTCATGCTGTTATCAAGAGTCAAGACCATCATTTCTACTATCTGCAACATAGAGCATTACGCTAATATCCTGTAATGTACTCACTCATCCCCCTGTGACAGGACATTCAAATTGTTTTCAGTATTTTACTATGAATCATTGTATTGCAGTGATCAGTTTCATTTAATGATCATTTTTTGATTTTTAAAAATACTTCTCAGAACAAATCCCCTGGAGTAGGATTAGGAAGTCATAGGAAAAAAGCTTCTTAATCATACCTGACATATCCTGATAGAGCTTTCTAAAAGATTTGTAACAATTTAACATTCATTTCCTTAATATAGCATATATTTTACTTACATTCAAGGGAGTCAATTAACATGAATTCTCCAAAATCATAAGAAAGTAGATTGAAGGGAATTTTGTAAAATGAAAAAACTACATGTCCTTCCTTTTCTGTCCTGTCCTTTTCTTCACTTTTTTTCTCCTTTCTCAATAGTTTTGACCGTGGTTTTATTTTTGTTAGTAATCAGAAATGAAGAGGTAAGGAGGGAGTAGCCTCCAGAGGGAGGACAGGAGTAACTGACATTGATATAGTACATTGTGGCACAGGACAGATCATCTCCAACATGGAATATACAAGAGCCTCTGAAGGGTAAAAGCTGATATTCTCATTTTATGGATGATGGAACTGAGACTCAAGAAGATGTCGTCACTTGACCCCGGTTAGTCAGCTCTTTGGCGGCAATGCTGGCTCCCTCCTCTTGATCTTCTGACCCCTTCCTCAGTGCTCTTGAGAGGCATCGTTTCCATTTGCCTAAAGGAGTTTACTTGTCGAATATCTCTAGCACAAATCGGGGAAGCAAGTAGTGATGTGGTGATGTCTCTGATAAAAAGCTGACATTCACTCACAGTTTCCTGTGCACCTGGAGAATGTGTGATAGCATAGCTCCTGTTATCATTATGAGTGAACAAGTGGAGTCACAGAAAGATGAAGTAAATTGACCGAGATACAGATCAAGTGACTGAACAGAACTTGGAACCAGCCAGACCAACTGTGGAACTCCTGTTCTTCACACTAATGTGTAAGGGCAGTTGGGGTCACAAACATGCTTTGGGACCTGGGACACATTTCTTAGCTTTGTTCTCAGCTAAGTTCCAGCCTGGCCCTGAGAAGGGACCTTCTTCCACCTGCCTCTGGTTGAGCAAGTAGCCTTCAGACTCTGCCGGCAATGTCAAGAGCAGTATTGGCCCCTCGGGGGAGCAGACCAGGGCTTCTCTGGCACTTCTGAACTTTGATTGTCTACTGAGTGGCCCGTGGCAAAATAAGACGTTCTGAATTCCCTTTGTTCTTCCTTTTCATGTTGTGCAAAAGGAAACTGAAGCAGAAGAATGCCCTTTGAAGCTGTTTGCTGTCTGAGAAAGTAAACAGACCCTTTGTAGTGAGAGTCCAGCCTTGAAGCGAGATTTCAGCACAGCTGCCCTGATAGCCAGGGCCCCGGGGATAGCTGTCTGGTAGGAAGAGGGACACAGAGCTGCCCACCAGAGCCACTCACTACATTTCTTTATCTCATTCACCAAATTTATTCCTCACTATTTCCATTCTGTGAAGCCACATGAATGAGATGCTTTGAGCATCGTTTACATAATAAAAATTCATTAATATGCTAACAATTAATGAGCTTGATTTGAGCCTTCTGTTCTGACTGGCAATGGACATGTTTTGAATTGATGGAGAGCCTGTGGAGGGAGGGAAGGACCTGATCGAGAAGCAGGATTTATGCGGAGGCAATTCCGTAGGTTCTCACAGAACTCTGCTCTTTTCCTCCACCCAACCCTACCCCTCCGCCACACACATGCACACGTACACATTCCCTGATGACAGAGTGGTTGGGGTGTTACAGTTGTTACCAGTTACCCTAAAATGACACCTACAAAAAAAGATTCCTGGTCCCAGAGTTGATTTTCCATCTCAGGATGGTCTTTGGGTACACAATATCACATGTCCTTCATTCTCACTTTCATAACACCCCAGAGAAGAAATGTCCAATTCCCTAAGGCTTTGACTTGGAGATGTATGTTTCTGATACAGCGATGAAAAGGAAGTCCCTCTTACCAAATTTTGCTTAACATATGAAATACCTATGAAATAGTAAACTTCACGGGAGAATCAATGTGCTAACTTTTCCTGGAAAACTGGGTGATCTGACAACTGACAATGAACTTCTCACTTGACGATTAGCACTAAGCAGAGGAAGCACTAGTGTAGCTTGGGTCTGCAGCACATGATTTAAAGGATTATTAGTGATCCTAATCAGAATGGCCTGTCAGATTCTATTTGGATCTTGGTTTATGTGCCTGTTGCTCCTGCCCAAAGGGTGACCATAGACTAATAAAGCTAGGGTGTTGTTTCTGGTGAAATGAAGGCAGCCTGTCAACCAATCTTAGGACATTCACGTGCACCTCTGAATGCTGTTACTGCCAAGCACTGAGCCATGCCGTGGAATGTGTGTGTGTGTATTCATGGTCGACCTCCTAGGCAGCCAGCCCTTTCTTGACAGCCCAAGGTTGGCTACTGAATTGGTTTGCTTTGTTGACTTCTTCCTAGTAGTTGCTAAGGTACAGTGTTTTATCCAGTATCCACTGTTCTTCTCAGTTTTCTTTTATTGTGTAAAATAAAGCCCCACACATTCAGAAAGCAGATATTTCATCCACTTTGCACACACACGAACACTTGCTTCTTGCCCTCTCAAGCCCCGGCCTTTATGCACCTAGACACTGGGTATCATGGAAAGGGATAGACACTAGGAGGAGAAGCTCATTAGCCCTTTCCCCTCTAACCTTCAGGACCACTCAGCCCCTGCTCAGTACAAGTAGCTGTGTTTGTTTTTCTTAACATCTTAAAAAAATAACCTATCACCCTGATACAGTGCTTCAAAGTAATCGATCATTTTATGAAGGATCGGATACGTCTGTTTGAGCTCATTTTCTCACCCAAATCCCTGTGGCCCAGGGCTTCTGCATTAGGAATATTTCAGTAGTGAGAGGATAGTATGTATTTCTAATTTTTCCAGAAAATAGAACATGCTTTTTCTTTCCCCTGGCAGTGAACATTTGGTTCATTTAGAGTTTAACTTCGAATACTTTGATCCAGCACAATCAGACCAGGGGCTCCAAGGCTATTGAAATGAAAATGAATTCTCAGCAGATGATACTATGCTTGCTTATGTTCTTTTCACTAATTACCTATAACAATTTCAAACCAAACACAATGAATGCTCAAAAAATATGGTAAAAATTATTAGAGTAAAAGACACATTGCCATTAACGACGCTCTCTCTAAATACTTCCTCTTCTTCTGAACAAACATCCCATTTTTCTTGCCACTTTATCATAAGATAATCCTCTTCTGTGTCTTTAGTTGCACTGTTCTTGCTGTCTTGATGCCCTGAATTGATTTAAAATGTTTACCTCTCATGGTCATTTGATTTTGAGAAAGAGCCTGATGTCACATGGTTTCAGATCCAGTGAATAGGATGGACAGGGACATACTATGTTTTTGATAGAAATGGTGTAAATGTTTAATCAATTAGGTGTGATCAAAAATAAGGGGAAAACATTTACATTAGCAAATGTATTACCATTAAAGATGGATTTCCATTCATCCCTCTCAAAAACTTAAAGTGTTCTTCCTTACTTGAAACATGCATACCTCTTTGTTCCTGACAATGTGTCTTTTGCAGTAAGAACATTTTAAATTGTCACTGTTCACTGTATTTTTCAATCATCGCTTGTGTTTTTTATCCACTGGTAGCCAATATGCTTTTAGAAGATACTAGGAGTCATTCCGCAAACATGAAATATGGCAAATAACAGCCTTGAGATCCACTGCTAAGTTTTTTTAAAACTGACTCTACAAGTTCGACAAAGAAGAAACTCTAGGACCATAGTGACCCTCTTAGACTACTGGAAAGATATCACATTGGAATGATTCCAGAACATTTCTCAAAACTGGATCGTACCGCTGGGAATTTCCCTCTGCCTTCTGAAACCAGGAATAGGAAGAAGAAACTAAGAATGCCAGAAAATGTACTTCTTCTTAAATGGTTTGAGAAGATAGGAGGAGTCAGTTGTGTACAGTTGTGTACTAGATTGTAGTAGATTGTAGTAGATTGAGAGAGCAGCTCTATCATCAGGGCTGGTACCTTTGTTCTCATCAGAGAGCTTCTCTGTTTAGTGCATGGCGGTCATATCATATGCTGCCTTACAGCTGGTGGTATCCTTTAATTCTCATCCTTTACAACACTGGGATGCCAGTGAGTATGGGAAACTGCCCATTTTTTATGCCCAAAGCAGGTTGTAAGCTGTGCAAGCTGTAAAGCACTGACCCTACAACTGGCCTGTTTGAAGAAGTGAGTCTTGCTGAAGTCTACGTAACTCATAGGTGCATTGCAGATGACACATTGGTCAGTATTATCCCTGCCCCCCACCAACAGCCACAGCAGAGACCAGAAACATCTTGTGAGACAGTGGGGCTTAACGTAAGATAACACAAAACCAAGGTCAGAGTGACCCACCCCCAAACTCCATTCTCCAAATTAAAGCTGCCTTAACTGAAAAGACAAGTTAACCACAGCCCACACCTATTCTGTTACGTTCACAATACAAGAATTCTTTGTCTCTTCTTTTACAAGCCTTGCCTGCAACAGTAGTGTATCCATAGTAACCACACATAGCCCCTTTACCCAAATTGAAAATGATTGTGTCACCAATAAATACAAGTGGTTCCAAATGGTTAGGATCCCAGTTCCCTCTCTAACTTTATTTGTCTCTGAGTCTTTCTCCTTACCTTGTGTTGTATCACTGTCCGGGAGATCTGGATTTGCTGCAGGGGTCTCTGATAAGTGGAGCTGATGAATTTGTTATATATTAGCTTAATGTGCAACTCATACCAACCAAGATCTGAAAAATTAGTTACGAATGTTAGCTAACAAATGGTATCCCAAATCCAAAAAATGTGAACTGTTTTTCACTGTGTCTGAATTTTTTACCGGTTCTGAAGTCATTCCATAAACTTGGATTTCATAGATACACCTGGATTGCATAGACACATTTGGATTTCAACAGTGCCTCTGTGTGCAGTACATTACCCCATTTCATGTTATAGGGTAGCAAACATGTGTGTGACTCCCTGGACTGAAATGGTGAAGATGAGACTGTGTGCAAGTTTGCTATGTGTAACCCATCCTATGGATAAAGAGATTAAACAGTGTTACATGTTTTTGTGAAGCGTTATCTGTTCAGGATAAGCCTTGTATTTTCACAGCCCCTTCCTCCCACCCTGCTCCTGCTGAGTGGCTCCATTTTTTATTTACACTGAACGTAAACATCTGCATCATTTCACTAAAACCTCCCCATTCTTTCCACACCTAACTTGGAACTACATTCAGAAAGTTCCCTATAATTTGAGTTCTCTTTTTAAATCTTTTTCATGGGGCCCTTATTTGTATACCCACATTCTGAAATGATAGCCTCTTGTAGTAAACTTCCATGTTTCTCTCCACATCTGCCAGGTCTACCCTACTTTTGCCCCTAGAATGCTGTTCTGAAGCCCAGGCTTCCTTATGTCCCTATCCTGCTCAGACAACAAAAATAGTTTTACTGCATTCCTGTTACCTAGGAGATGAAAATCCTAGTGCATAAGAAGGATAGCCTTTTATGATGCTGCTGAAATCAACATATGTGGCCCCTTTTTTTCCATCCTTCCTCACTCTTGTGGGAGTGCACAACACACTTTGTGCTCTTCCTCGTTGTTGCAATCTTTGACAGAGTAATATAGGAGAATGCTCATTTGAAAATGTGGGCTGGCATGCCCATATAGTTTACTGGGATATAGAGTTTATTTCTTCTTTCTCGTCACTTCTATAACTTTCTACCATTTTTCGTTGGTCCATCTCTAGATTTGGCCATCCAGCGATATTTGCATTTCCTTTTGTTCTGAAGTGTGAGTGTCGCCAAACTGATTTTTTCTCTGCTCATATTTAGTGGAGAGAAACTTTTAGGATTCTGAGCAGTAGTCTATGAAATCAAGGTCTGTTTAGCCTTGTAAACAGTGTGTAGTAGAGTCCCCTAGGAAGTGTCAAAACATGGATTTCTGGTCACCATTGCCAGAATTTCTCATTCAAGGGATTTGGGATATGGTTGAAGAATTTGTATTTCTAGGAAGTTTTGGAGTGATGTTGATGAAGCTAAGACTGTAAAATAAAATTTAAAAACTCTATAGAACTGAAGGTAAAAGTTGAACACTGGAAAGACAAATTCTTTTTGGGGTAAAATTGAGGCAGATGGACCTTTGGGGGTCATTTTTCCTATTTATGCTGATCAACTACCACAGAGCTAGAAGAGAATCTGGTGCTGATATATCTGTGGCAAATGACTCATGCCCATGAATACGTGTGATCATGATATGGCTTCCACACTTTACTTTGAGGCTAATTTCATTTGTCACTGTAAGTGTCCTCTCAAGATGGATGATTCTATAGCTCTGACATTCTTCTGAGGACCTGGGCTTCCTGGTAATGTGACTGTGTGGGGCAGGTTGGGAAGCATCCAGACACAGTGGGTATTCTTCTGCCTGGACTGTATTTGCTTCAACAAACTCCCAGATCCCTTTAGGATGAGTCTAGCATCTTTTCTGCAATCCTTTCCAATCCTTCTAGGATTATTAGTTCCTCCTATGTATCAAAAAGATCTGTACTATGTAGCACACTAATTGAAGAATACTGTAATGATTTAGTCTAGTGATTTTTATCTCTTTATTAGATTATTAAATCTTTGAAAGACTGTGTGTGTGTGTGTGTGTGTGTGTGTGTGTGTGTGTGTGTGTGTACACACGTGCATTTCACTTCTTTTTCAAGCCAATGGGTATTGGCCAAATGAGTGATGGAGCCCCCATTCCGTGTACTTGGTTGGCATCCCTGCGTCAGCACCCCTGGTTCCATGTACATTCCATGTACTTGGCACCCCTGGTCTCTGGCTTCAGACCCTTTCAGGAGGGCACAGTCTGTCTCCTTCCTTGGGGTTTTTTCAGCCATTTCCCAGCTCCAAACTGGATATATTGTCAGAATTCTAAACAACAATGATACATTGGTTTTCATTTGCTTCTGGGAAATGGGAGGGTACCATCTTAGGGAGATTCCAGTCTCATGTACCCCTTCAGAAGAAAAAAAGAGAAAAGGCTGATGAAAAGAATGATTCAGAGTTAGACAGTGCACTTGGAAGCACTCATCCTGGACTGTTGAAAGTCTGCTCTAATTGAGATGGCTATGGCCTTTGAGAGATCAAAGAGTCACTATTTCTGCTTTCTTCAGGAATTATGACTGCTGTTAGTGAGCCATGCTGGCTTTTTCTGGGGTAAAATGAAGGGCTTTTAACCTTATCCTCAGCCCAACTATGGATCTATTTGGTCTTGACTCAATATAGTTATAAGTCTTGTGTGACAGTCTTCATGGATGGCAGTGGGATTAGGCAGGATGTAAACATCTCAGTGAAGGTGGCAGTGAGGGTCTTTTACCCTCTCCATCATCAGATGCCAGGCTCCTTCCCAAAAGAGGACAGATGGTAAATATTTTAGGCTTTGCCTCTGCTCTCCACTGCACCCTCATGAGAAGGCAGCCATAGGTAATGTAAATGAGTAAATGTTTGTGGTTCAGTAAAACATGTTTTGAAAACCAGATGGCCAGTGGATTTGGCTTTCAGACTGAGTTGGTCAAGCCTTGCCTTGGAACCCATAAAGTTCTTGATCTGAGTCCACTGGAGATCCCAAACTTCAGTTGCTTTCTACAATTATCAGAAATTTTAGAATAACTAGCATAAATCATTACAAATGTTTGTCTATTAATTATGAATATAGCTGCCTCCATGCAAACGGGGAGGAAGGAGTGAACTGATTGCTGCTTCTTCCACCCTGTGAAAGTCTGAGTGTGTCTCCCACAGGTTCACGTGCTGAAATTTAATCCTCACTGGGAGATATGAGGAAGGTACAAAGCGTTCCGTCTGTAGACATGTTGTGTTGAGAGATGGGGCTTTGGGGGGAGGGATTAGATTAGATAAAATCATCAGGAGGAAGTTTCCATGGGTGAAACCTGTTGACTTAAAGAAGAGAGAGCAATGAGAGGACATGTATGCATGTTTCCTGTCTGTGCCACATGATTGTCTGCACCAGCTGGGGACATTGCAATGAGGCCGTCAGCAGCTCACAACTGGGAGCTAAAATGAGCCTTTTATTTTTAATAAGTAGCCTGCCTGAGATACTTTGTAATAGAAATAAAGAGCAAAATAAAAGACAGAACAAGGATGTAGATGTCTTGCAGATGGAAAAGGGACCAAGAGATGGAAGGAGGGAGAACAGGGGTAAGGAAAAGTAAAAAGAATTAAGATGTGTCATGTGCATTAGCAGGTCCCCATGATGAGTAATCATTATGTACTATAAACATGTACTAATACAAATTAAAAATTTCATTTAAAAGATTTCTTAAAGGGGCCGGGGAGTTAGCTCAGTGGTTCCAGCGCCTGTCTTGCAAGCGCAAGGGCCC
>PVIR01040492.1:0-12867 GCA_004026965.1 Petromus typicus | reverse complement strand
ATTAAAAATAGATTTTTTTAGAAAACAGCAGTACAATTGATAATCTTCTAGCAAGACTATTCAAGAACATAAAAAGATGATATCAATTATCAATATCAGGAATATGAGATACCAATATACTCAATAAATGTTAAAATTTCTAAAAGAATATTATTAACTTCATACTGACAAATTTGAAAATTAGATGAGGAAATTCTTTTAAAATGTCACTTACTAAAAGTCACATAAAAAGAAAGACATCTGTATATCCTTACACCTTCTAATAACATTGCATCTATAACTAATAACCTTCCCCCGTGAGATCAGTTTAATCTTTTTCTTAAAGATTTTAAAGAAATTTTTTGAATTTTATGAACGTCTTTTGTTAAATCCATGTATAATTCAAATAAGTTTCCCCAGACTGTATTTGTCTTTTTACTCCTGAGATAAAAATTCATCCCCTGACATGGGAAGATAGATTATGTGGGTATTAATGCAATTAAGTTGGTTAGGGTTGTGAGAAAATGAGTTTTCTTTCTTCAAATTGTGTCTTTTTTTCTTCATAAAGTACAGAGAGTGTTGTAGCCTAACAATTTTTGGAAGGATTAACTATCTTAATATATATAAAGATCTTAAAATAGGATCTAGCACATATTAATTATAGTCTTTAAGTATTAATTAGTTTTATCATTGTTTTCAAAATCTTTTGATTCTTTATTACCAATCAGTAATCTAAATTCTTTAATGTAGTTGCAGTTTTTCTACTTCTTGACTCTAACAATTTTTATGTCTAGCTTATATTCTAATAAAAGTCCTATTGTTAAAAAGAAATGAAATTAAAATTGGCCCATTTTATTAATAGAGAATTCCACACATATCAAGGACAGGAAATTAAGTGCAGCTAGTTCTGTGTGAATTAAACTTAACAAATTAGGAAGCAGGAATTTCCCATATTTCTTATCAACAACAGCACAATCTCCTGTGCCTAATTTTCTCAAGGTAGCAACTTTTCCTGCTTCTGTATTGGTGACATTGTGGCCTTTTGATCCAAGATGTCACTATTAGTTTCTGTGTTTTTAGAGGAAATTTCAAGAGAGAGTCTGGAAACTGCTGGCCAGTGAGGGCTAGCCTCTTCCTTCCTCTGTCCCAGTCAGCCACAGCTTATCTTAAGTTCTCCTCGGCTAACTCCGAAGGAACAATAGACTGAGCACAGCGAGATGTGAAAGGCAGTGCTGAGCGTGGTCGGCAAACTGACTGATTTAACTGTATCCATCTAATACTCATCCCCCCCCCATCATTGCTGCTTTTGGCCTGACTGGCCAAAATTAACCAATTAACTTTATTGGTACATACATCATGATCACATTCAACATTGAGAATTTGTACCTGTACATGACACATCTTGATGCTCATTTTCCCCCCTTTCTCTGACCTTTTCTAGACAGCAGTTTGGCAAATTCACTAGACTTGTTAAATATTTTCATGCGTCACTCCCCCTGCTGGTACTTGGCTATTATATATATTTATTACTGTCACCTTTATTCCCAACTGCCACCTCAGGGGTTCAGCTTTCTATCTATTCAGTCTTCATGAATTTTTCTGGAAATTTGTAAAAGTTTGAGTGAAAATGAGAATGACTGAATATTAAAAGTCTATACAAACACAGTCTTTTATTCTAAATAGTCTAAGAAACGGGCATACTTTAAAAAGATTGAGTAATCTCAACTGTTGAGAGGTATTAATACTTTTCAATACAAAGAAGTTATTTGCAGGGAGCAGTTATTTGCTTCTGGCTCAAATACGCTAACTTCTGGGGGTTTTCGTTCTACTGTATTTGGTTTTTCGGTGCTGAGCACTGAACCCACGCCAGGCAAGTGCTCCTACCCAAGCTACGTGCCCAAGCCGTGTATTTTTTGTTGTTTTCTTTTAAAAAATTTAAATATTTGATAACAGTTTTTAGAATCCTCTGGGGTCTCCATTTTCAGAAGCTCATGATTTGGGTACATGATTATTAGTCATGCAGTTTGGAGTTAGTGATTACTTGTGTAAAACCTTCTGGAAGGATAAGATGGAAAATTTTCATAAGTGGTTAGAGTGATTAGTGTTAGGAGAAGAAATACCCTGTTTTATTAGGAAACTTATTTTACATTAAAATGCAACTTTAAGGTTGAGTAGAAAGTTTTATAATTATATTATATGATTCAAAACAACTCTCAATATTAATATTTTTCCCTACTGAAGAATAGAAATTTAATTTGATATGCTATACCCTACACCTTCTGAGCAACAAAACACATACTCTATATATTCAAAATTTGCTAATTTTATCCACTTAAGTATTTTTGTTAGTCTTTATTAAATGTATATTTTGAATGAATTGGTATTTATGTCTCAAAGTATTTATATTTTCAGTGGCATTGTAGGCAAAAATATTTAAATTTTTTCATATTTCTTTCTTTCCTCTTCCTTTTAGGGTAGAGCCTGGATCAGAGTAGCACTCATGGAGAAACATTTATCTGAGTACATCTCTACAGCTTTGAGAGACTTCAAAACAACCAGGTTTAAAGTCTTTAATTTTCTTATAATTCATTTGAAAGACTCACCTAAGAATTAGAAATCATAATGGAACAAAGTTATTTAGTTTCCAAAGCCTTCAGTTATTTTATTTCCTTCTTTTCTTACTGCTCATATGAAGCCAGTATCCTCTCAGGAAAATGTAGTTTGTGAGCAGAACATATATTTACACAGGTTTATGTAGAAGACAGTCGTTATACCTGGGGTATGTTTGGTCTGAATCCTTTCTTATTCTCATTCTTTGAACAACTGAAGCTTCATTCTCTCTCTATACTTTCCCTTGACCAATTTGGAGAGTGATCTCCAAATTTTCTCTTTATACTGTGGTTTTTCCTTATTTCTTTATTTGAAAAGAATATAATCGAGTCATTTTCTCTCTTGTTTGTGTGGTACTGGGGCCTAAATTTAAGGCCTTTGCACTGAGCTACATCCTGGTACTTTTCATATTTTGTTTTGAAACAGCTGTTCCTAAGTGGTGCTGCTGCCCAGGGTAGGCTCTAGTTAGCTGTCTAGTTCATACATACAGAATGTCTGAATATATTATATATATATAAATATTAATATATATGTTTTGTTTAATGATTGCTTGGCACTGTTTTTAGGGCAGTCTATACCAGTGATTTAGGGGGCATTATATGGACTGATATACTAGGGTCACGTACAAAACAGTGTCCTATTCATTTTTTATGATGGTAGAAAAAACATACCTTCAGGACAATATTGCTGTTTAGCTCTGTTCTGCTGATCTATATTATTGAAGAAACCACTCTTACCATATCAAAAGTATCTATGCATAAAAAGATTTAATAATTTTATTGCCTGAATTTTGTACTGTCTAATGTCACTAACTACAAGCCAACCGTGTAAGTTAAACTTAATTAGAACTACATAAAATTCCAAATGTAGTTCTTGAGTTGCTGTATCATGTTTCAGGTGCTTAGCAGCGGTATATGGTTACTGGATAGCACAGATATAGGACATTTTCTACTTCACAAGGTTCTATTTGGCATTACGCTCTTTGATGCTTGTAAACTAGCACTTATTTCCACCTTATCAGTCATATTTCTGAAAAAATAGCAACAACTGTAAAACAGCTTTAATAGAGAAAATTAGGCAACAAGAATTCATATTTCTGAAATTTTAATTTTCAGATCCTAATATATTTTTAACTGTGGATTTTAAGAAACCCTAGTCAGAGTTATTATTGCTAACTAGCTAATACAAATTATAGTATATTTCCTTAGATTCCTCCACCTTGTAGGTGATAAAATAATAAACTTTTAACTTGGTGCATACAAGGAAAAATGATCATGGTTATAAATTTAATCAGGATAGACTTCACTAAAAATTTTGCATAAATCCTATATATGTATATATAGATTGCATTATTTTCTTGCAGTAATGATGCTTAGGGCATGTCTAAAGATGGCAACATTTTTGCACTTAATATTTTTAGAAAATGAAGTTATGAAAAAGAAGCATTTAGAATACTAAAGCTTTGAAAATGATGAGCATAATAATGCATTCTAGTAAATTAAACCTAAAAATTTTAAATTAATGAAATCAAAACTAATTCTCTGCAGAAATCATCTTATTGCATCTTTTCTAATTAAAATTAAAATATTAATAGTCTTTTTAAGTTGTTAGCCTTATTTCATGGCTACCCATTTCTTTAAATGATTAGGTGCGGTAGAATAATTCTTGAATAGATTGTTTTTAGAATAAGTTGTTTAAATATTTAGAGCAAAATGTTTGTTGCCATATTCATAGGTGATAGCCATGCTTTTTGATTAAAAGGAAATGATTCAGCTCCTAAAAGTCTATGAAGTAAAAGTATTCTTGTAATAATACATAAATATACTCTAAACAGAAATGTGTCTTAGAATATATGTACATATACAGATACATATAGAATAGAGATAGAATTAAGTAGAATACAGATACAAATACACACACCTACACAAGCATTTATATGAATAACAATGTTTACATTGAGCCCAGTGCATTTGTAATTCCCAAGAAAGTAAGTAAGTGGGAGTTATTTCAGAATTCTCTCCTTAGATATAAAAATGCTAAAAAATAAGAAAGAATTTCCTTTTACTATTTATACTCTTTTACTGGAATAGAGCTAGAGAAACTTACAATTATAAATAAATTTGAGTCAAATCTTTAAATAAACAAATATATTTGAAAAAATAAATTTGTGACGTATAAGAAAAATATTGGAAAGTATAGCTGTACCTTACCTTTAGTGTGGATGCTTCCTGAGACAGGTGCTTCTAATGGGATGGGAACTTGTCTCTAATCATTTAGAAACCTTGCGAGTATTTGAATCAATTGGATTTCTTGTTCCATCTGACTTTGCAGACAAAGAATAGTGGTATCCTTTAAAACAGTGGTACAAGTGTTTATGCCAATACAGGAGGAGGAGTTACAGGCAACTTTGAAGACACTAAGTAGTGAGACTCTAAGGATGGGTGGAGTAAGGGTGGGAGCAGAAATACAAGTTTTCTTTTATTGCATGACTAACTGCGAGTATTAAAGAGCTTTCAACTGTTGGAAAATGTCTCAGAAAACAACTGAGAAAAGCTACCATGAAGAGTTTCATGGTTAAGAGTCTGAATAATATTGGAAAGTAAATTACTGGAGTTGGGAAGTGGGGATAGTGAAGATTAGCATCCAAATGAAAGAAAAGAGAAAGTAAGTGGATAATTGCTATGGTCTATTCCTGGGAAGATCTGCACATGAGAATAAAGTAAGAACTGAATTAGTTTGCTCTATGATTTAATTTCTCTCCTCCCACAGACTCAAAAATAATTAAAATTAGAAAAGTTAAACTAAAAAATTACAAATGTGATATTAGAAACAATATTGAAAATATTTTGGTAAGAATTTGAAGCAACAGATGAGGAAAATATAAAGATAAAAATCAGCTTGATAGACTCTTTCATATTAGTTTGTAGTTATGATACAGAATTGATTTATAATGACAGAATTGTATTGTGCAGTCAAATGCTCTACCCCTGAACTCTACCCCTAAGAGCTCTATTCTGGAGAAATGTTAATTTTTGCAACATTTCAAAACAAAGGAAGGTGTGAATTATAAAATAAAACTTTGTGAATTCCTGAGATGCCACAGGAAGATAATAGGAGTTAATAAACACTTTTCTCAATTCTAGAAAAGTAGATAGACTGTTAAGCAAGAAATTACTAAAGTCTTTAAAGAGCCAAGAAAGAGTTTTGAAATATGAATATACTTAAAGTTTTTGTGTTAATCATCCCATATCCAAGGATTTGCTTTCCACACTCTGTTACCTACCATCTGAAAACACTGAATGAAGAATGTTGGAAATAAATAATAAGTTTTAAGTAACTTTTATTATAGTCTGTTGTTAATAATTTTTCTATTTGATTATTAATCTATCTAATTTTAAAATTAAACTTTATCTTAAGTATGTCATACAGAAAATACAGAGTATATACATTTGCTTCTTGGCTCAACATGGGGCTTACACAACACAAACTTTCAAACACACAAACTTTTAAAAGTTTGCATTAAACTTGCGATGACTTGAAGATACTGTAAGTCAAGAATGCATTTAATACACCTACCCTGCCAAACATGAGAACTTAGCCTCGCACACTTTACCGTTCCCGGGGCACTTAGGTTCCAGTTTTTAGCATAAAGTGATTCATAAAGTAATTATATAATTGATGGCTGACTAGGAGCTGCAGCTCACTGCTGCCGCCCAGCGGTCCATCAGAGTATTATACTGCAAGTGGCCTACCCAGGACTCGAGAATGCAACACAGTATCTACCGAATGCCTTTTGTCCCCTCAGCACCTTACATACAGAAAATCAGAAGTTTAATCAATCATTCATAGGAGGCTGTCCATATAAAATACTATATAATTTCAGATATCTGCTGAGGACCGTGGAACATAAACCCCATGACTAAGGGCAGAGTATTGTATTAAGATAAAAATAACATTATCTGTCTAGTTATATCGTCTCTAATCCCGCTGAGTACCTCTTTACCTCTTTGTTCTGTTTTCTGACCTCCCCTGTCGCCCTGTTATCCTTTATTTTTTACTGGGGATTGAACTCAGCACCTTGCGCTTGCCAGGCAGGCACCATGCCACTGAGCTACACTGCCCCCGCCCGTTGTTCTTTTGACAAGTTCGTGTGGTTTATACTGTCCTGGCCCTCAAGTGCCCCCTGGCTTGGCTTCATAGGAGTGGGGATTTTGAAAGACATTTTGTTGCCTTGTCTTCTCATGTTTCTGTTGTTTTTGTTTCGTGCTGTTTGTGAATGTTTATAGTGTAAAGACTTATGCTAGTTTAGAGAGCTCTGATTTTCAGTGATGTACTTTGGCCATGGCTAACTCTGATCCTCTGCCTCAGTCTGACCACCTTCGTTTATTCAGGAGGAGAGAATGCAGTGGAGTTAGCCCAGCAACCGACTTCTCTGGGAGTGTAGTGTTATCAGTGTCACAAAGGCACTACGCATATTGGCTTACAGAGAAATAGCAATATTGTCAAAGGACTCAGCTAGAGTAGTAAAATCCAAGACAGATCAGATATTAGATTATTACAGTAAGAACCAATTATTACCAGCCTTAATCCTAGAGAAAACCTCTGCGGTTACAGTAATACCTTGGCTCCTGAATGCTTCTGTTTGCAAACAGCTTAGCTTGCAAGTATATTATCTTAGAAGTGCATTATTTTAAATGTTTGTTGTGATGAGCAATTTTCTAGCCAGTATAGAAACAATTGGAAAGAATATACCTAAGCCAGGGGTGGTGGCATACACCTGGGAGGCTGAAGAAGGAAGATTGCAAATTTAAGGCCAGCGCAGGCAGCTTAATAAGAATTATCTCAAAGTTAAAAGTCACCCAGGGGCTGGGGCTGTAGCTCCGATGGGTTCAGACCCTCTTCCCACTGTGTGTCAGTCATTCTCAAACAGGGGACTGAGGAGTGAAGCTCAGGGCGAGCCAGCTCACAGGAAGCAGAGAGGGCTGGACAATGAGGCGTGACGCCTAAAACAATGGAGTGTTCTATAACGTTCATTACTTGTGATTTTTTATTATTATTTGTAATTTTATTTATTATGTAATTATATACATAATTTGTATGCAATTCCATAATTTATATGCGATTATATGTAATTATTAAATGCATAATTTGATATGTAATTATATTACAAGTAATTTATTATTATAATTTTTCCTTACTTTCAAAATTCAAAACTGTACTTAATGATACCACCCAACATAAACATTTAATGGTGTTATATGTATTTTTTACCTTAGCACTTTCAATATTTATATGTTCTTGGAATTCAGGACACTGTTCTATTAGATTCTTCTCATGAAAATGTTTTCTTTAGAACAAAATATATTTTCAACATTTGAAAAGGTTTTCTTGAGAAAGGGTTTTTTTTAGTGTATAACTTACTGTTACTATATTAGTTACCTCAGGCTTTATTCTTGGTGTATTTATTAATCTTAGTTATATAGGTTCACTTTTATAAAATTCCAATTTTTCTATGAGACAAAATGAAAACATTGAACTTTTATAATCTTTTGAAAGTAATTATAACAAGAATCAGGTTTTCAGTAAAAATTATTCAGTTCTTAGCTTGAGAGTAAAAATTAATTTTCCCAGGTAGTTTGTACCTCTTTAATACTACTTAAAAATGACTTTAAATTTTCAATAAAGATAAGGAAATTATTTTTTTCAGATTAATTCAGTTGTTTTCTAAATCCTGACAAAAAATATTTCAAATTTACAAGTACACTTCTTAAGAAATACTTTTTTCATAACCATAACTAATAATGAAAAAAAAGTTCAGCTTATGTGAGGTAATTGTCTTAACTACCCTTTTTCTCCTCAATTTGTCTTTGTTGCCAAGTTATACTGAGTTAGGCCTATGCAGTGTTCTGCTTTAATTATGATTTTACTTGAGTAGAATCAATGATTTCACATATAACCAGCATTTTGCCTATTTTAAAAATCATTAACCTAAAAAATTGAGTAAAAGTAAAGCCCTTGTCTCATCAAAGCAATATTTTGTGTACAATATAAAAGATCTTTAGGGCCGGGGATTTAGCTCAGTGGTTCCCACACTTGTCTTGCAAGCGCAAGAGCCCGGGTACGATCCCCAGTAAACACATACAATACCAGGCATGGAGACTCACGTCCAGCAGCAACCAGTACCACACCCCACAGTGCCGGGCGTGGTGGCTCACGCCTGTCATCCCAGCACTCGGGAGGCAGAGGCAGGAGGATTGTGATGTGAGTTTGAGGCTGAGCTCAGGGCCAGCCTGAACCACAAAGCGAGACCCTGTCTCAGAAAAAAAAAAAAAGGAATGCAACAATCTCTGGTCATTAAACATAACTAGTTTTTAAATATTACAGTGTTTTTGTGAAAAATACTTTAGGCCCTATTATTATTTTCTCAAAAGATACTGCCTAACATGATACAGTGTCTGCATACAGCTGGAAATGCAATTACTTCAGCCTTGAAATCTCAACAATGCTAGTATTTTTCAAAAACCCAAGTCTTTACTGAGACTCAGGATAAACTTTTCTTTTTCAGGATAAACTCTTAGCTGTCAACCTCTGTAAATATAAAAGGCAAGTTATATAACCCTAAGGTCAGTGGCACGGGCAGATATGTAAAATAAGTAGATGCAAGAATGCAACAATCAGGCCGGGGATTCCCAAAAGGAAGGAATATAAAGTTAGTAAAGAATTAGGTCCGAGCAGGACTTACACTCCACTGTAACTGCTACATACTGTGAGTGTAAGATTGTAGTCTACTTAGTTTGGGAGACAGACCAGCATAAATGACTCTGAATTTGCTATTTTTCACTCTACGTTCATGTTGCTTTACTACCAAAGGAACATTCTGGGCACCCTAAACCCATTAGAAGAGTCATTTCGGGGATTATTTTTAAAAGAGATGAAAATAGCTGAGGAGAACTTTTTTTTTATTGTTTCAGGTTTGGCTTATTCATTTTTGTTTGTTTTTGTCTAAATATCTTCAAGACTTCAATAATCAAAGTATTTTATACAAATGGAATTGCACTTTATGTTATATCAGGCTGTAAATTATTTCTTGGGGTAAAGCTTTATTCTGCTATTAATTTTGTGCATTTATTTTATTTAGGAGATTTTACGATGATGGAGCAATTGTCTTGGGGGAGGAAGCGAATATGCTAGCTGGCATGCTGCTTGGGCTCAATGCTATTGATTTCAGGTACATAATACTGCGTGGGAAAGTTTTTATATAATTCTTCTTCTTACTGTTCTACTCATAAATTTTCTTGTTCAGTCTTCTAAGTAGAAGGGTTGAATGTCAATGTTTGATTCATGCTCTTCATTTCCAGATCAATTCATTTTCTAAATGAGTTTTCAAAAGTGTGGGTCTCAAACTTAACGAACTGACAGGCTTGCTTATTAGCTTGTGTAAAGTGAAAGTTTAGACAACGCCTGCTCCGTACTTCCACCAGACGCCACATTACCAGCTCAAGTACTGTTCCGTATCTTAATATTCACTTTTATTATCAGTGAGATGAATTGGTTTCAAACTAAAATATCAAGTACTAAAAGTAGGTGTTGTAAGTTCTCTCTATATTTATGGAAGAGTCTCTTTGAATTTCTTTAGTCGATACCACGTTTTATGTTATATTAAAGGTAGGAAGTTTAAGCCAAGTAAGGTGGTATGTGCCTGTAATCCCAGCATTCTGGGAGGCGGAGGCAGGAGGATCAGAATTTCAGGTCCAGCCTGGGCAATTTCGAGACCAAGCAAGATCCTGTCTCAAAATAAATAAAAACGCATTAGTGAGGTAGCTTAGTGGGAAAGTGCTGGATTCAATCCCTCCTGCTGCAAAAATAAGGTAAAATAAAAGTTAAAAGTTTGTCTATAAAAAGCTGGATGAATGAAAGATTATGTTTTTATTGAAATAGAGGGTTTGAAATTCAAGAATACAATAGTAAAAAAAATAAGTCTTAAATGACTTTAGATCTTAAATTTAAAAATCTGCCATTTTCACTGAAATTATCTTTATCCGTTTAGTAAATCATTTTCAAAAGTTTATAACTTTCCTCTGTTTATGATTTAATAAGCTAATATTAAGTTAACTTGTTTCAGTTTCTAAAATGAACCTGATAGGTCGAAAGGTTGTTTTTGAAATTTCTGTAAGGTGGTTAACTTTTTACATGGCTTTGTCTAAATTCCTTGAAGACTTTGTTATTTTTGGCTGACAAACAAAACACCTGGAATAAAGATTTTAACTATTGGTTTACTGTAACCCATTGACACTGTGCCATCATGTGACAGCAAATGTTGTAAAGATATATTATTAATGTCTATAAATTAGAGAAAGCCCATATAAAGTATTGTCACTTTAGGGGTGGGGGATTCAGCTCAGTAATTCTGGTGTCTGTCTGGCAAGCACAAGGTCCCAAGTTCAATCCCCGGTACCACACGTCACAATGCTGGGCCTGGTGGCTCATGCCTGTAATCCCAGCCCTTGGGAGGCAGAGGTAAGAGGATTGCTGTGAGTTTGAGGCTTGTGTGAGCTGCATAGTGAGTTCAGGACCAACCTGAACTACAAAAGCAAGACCCTGTCTCAAAAAATTTAAAAAAATTTGTCACTTTAGTTGCATTCTTCTTCAAGTCTGGAAGAGTATCAATGTTAATATAATAGGACAAGTATTTTAGCAAGCAGACTTCTGAAAAGAGCTAGATAGTGGTAGTTTATAGATAACTTTTTTTCCTTTGAAAGATCAACCTACATCTTATTTGTATACCTATAAAATGTCCTTTTCTTTTACTTTTTGAAAAAAAATTCCATGCCCAGCATTGTGACATGTGGTACAAGGGATCCAGCATGGTACTGTGTGCTTGCCGGGCTGACACCAGAATCACTGAGCTAAATTCACAGTCCTAAAATGTCCTTTTCTTTTAAATAAGACATATTTCTGAAAGATACCTTTTATTCTTTTAACAATAGAAATCATAAAACTAAGGAATTTTTTGTACCATCATTTAAAGTTAATAGAGAGCTCGATTTTCTTTATCAGCTCTATGAGGCTCACTGCAAACCTTTGATCAGTCCCTTGGCTTTTGCCTCATTCCTGTGACCCAAAGGACTGACTAGAGATGAGGGTTTTCAGCATCCTGCCTACTCTACGCCTTTCCACTCTTATTTTCTAATCCATCAGACCTTTTAGGGAATGTACAGTATCACCTGAGAACTCACTTCTAAATGTGAAAAACAAATCATCATTTGAGAGTTCTCTAGGGACATCCTAAAAGGCCGATAGACAACAAGATACTGTCAGACAAGGTTTGAGCAGCTTTCTTAGCAAATTCTACTCTTGCCCCTTGATATATATTACAGCGTATTTGTGCAATGATTTATCATTTGGATAGAAAACTTGAGAATTTTTGGGAAACAAGTGATAAACTGTAAACAAAAAGAAATTCACCTGAAATGTGATGAATAATGACGTTCAGCAAAGAATTATTTATAAGAGTTAAAGTTGATGTGCTGTTCATGTGTTGATGTGGAATGTCTGTTGTCTACTTCTCAGCTTCTGCCTCAAGGGAGAAGGTTTGGACGGCAGCTTCCCCGCGGTAATAGACTACACTCCATATCTGAAGTTTACACAAAGGTATTTGCTACTTTGAAACGTGTTGTGAAATCTTAACTCATAATCAAATGTCCATTGTTATGCGATGATCATCTAGGTCAGGCTACTACTTATAAAATATTTGTTTCAGTTTTAGAAATGATTGGAGTATAAGTTTCAAGTTCCCAATTGCACTCTAGTATTTACCTCACTGGACATGTTTTATATAATTACAATTTCAATATTGTCTGTTTACATAAAATACATTTATATTGTTATAGTTACTATAGAATGGTAATAACTATAGTCACTTTAAAATAGTACATGAAATATCAAAACCATAACACTATTTATTTTTCATTTTATCTCCATTATAAAAAATAATGAACATCATCATACACACCAATTTTCTCTTTGCTTCTATTATAATTTTTAGTTGTTTTGGATAAATTAATGGAAAATTTGATGACTGTTAAAAAGTGAATGTTTATAAAAGTGATGTGCTAATTTATCCTGCTACTAATATTGTGAGAGAGTTTCTGGATTTCCTGTTTCATTACCGTTAGAAGTTGATTAGATGAGGCAGGCCCAATGGCGCATGCCTGTGATCCCAGCGGCAGTACTGGGCGGGCTGAGCTAGCAATTTAGTGAGACTGTCTCAAAATAAAA
>PVIR01040491.1:0-13309 GCA_004026965.1 Petromus typicus | reverse complement strand
TGTAGATGAGCAGATTGTCTTTATCTCTGTTCTCCGAGTCAGATAGTACAAGCGATTTCCCACAGTTTGGTAAAGCAGCACCGGGTTTGGGCTTGCTAAGGTCTTGCTCTTTCCTCGGAGCTTCCAGCACTCCCTAGGTTTCTGTAAGATGTAAGAGCAGACTGCACTTGACACTGCCAGCTCTGCACTCCCCACAGCACCCTCCCCAGTCACTGGCTTTGGCATTTACTTCCAAACATCAGTGCATCTGCCAGATGAGATGAATGGCTGGTTCCGAGCCAAGAGCAAGAGTTGACCTCTTTCCCTCAGCTCCCTTTCACTTTGATGATGTCCTGTTCATTCCCTGCCCTAGGAAAAGATTTTTAAGAATCCAGTCTACATGCACTGAAATACTAATAAAAACGGATGCATATTTAAACATGTATAATATTTTCATCAATAAAAAGGAAGATCACTCCTAAGGTATGACAAGTGAAAACACTTTTATTCTTGTGTTCCCATCCTGTATTAGTATTTGCCACCAAGTCTCTATCCAAGTGTGGGGAGAAGCGCTGGCTGCTGTCGTGCTGTGAAGTCTCCTAAGGTGACTCAGCTAATTGCAGGGCTCTGCCATTCGGATGACGGATGCGAGCTGCTTCCCAAGGAGAGAGGAAGCTCAGACAGTCACTCTTCCTGAAAATTATTTCTCACATGCTCCTAATTTATATAGCGATAATTTTATAAGTTATGATTAAGTATGTAATATTTAAAACTGGATCCAGAAATTCTGCTGGTATATAGCATTCAAAAGTAACCCCTACATCTACTTCATATATTACCTCACTTTTTCTACCTCTCCAAAACCTTTTTAAAAACAGTGAAATAAACTAGTTTTCATTTTATCTGTTCCCTTTATCTTTCTCCTCCTCTGCGAAAGTTGCAAAGACTAAATACATAGCTAAATGGGCAAAAGACAAGAAAATTAGTAATATGCTGACAGCTTAAAGTACAGCATATATGGCTTCTAAATAGTTTCTGTGTGGGATTCGTTTCTCTAAAAACATCATTTAATTAAAGCAGATTTGCATTCTTGTTCTGAAGAGATTTCCTGCAGGTATGACCGGTGCACAGTGTGTTTCCTGTGTGACTTACAAGGCTCACTGGCTTGACTGTTCCCGAGGGACCCAGATGGCTGAAGACTCCTGCTGTGTTATTTGTTGAGACACAGCGTAGTGGGCGGAGAGCATAGACAAAGCAGAGTGAGGCGGACGCTGGGTGGCCCAGCCCTGCTTCACTGTGTGGCAAGGTGGAGCTCATGATGGCGTGTGCAGTTTGTGATGAAAATTATGTACTACAGTCACCCTTCTTAATTAGGGTCCTAAGGACAGTCTCAGAAGACAGCACCAGAGAAAATCAGTGGTCTCTTCTAATGCATGCCTGCTTATCTCTGTGTGTGTGTGTGTGTGTGTGTGTGTGTGTGTGTGTGTGTGTGTTCCTACACCCATATTTGTGTGTGTAGAAAATGGTGACAGAAAACTATTAACCTCTACATCAAAACACAAGTCACTACACTTTCAAAAATTAACTTTTTTTTGTAAATCTAGGCATACAGAATACAAAATGCCGCTACACTAACATAATGGTATAAACATTCAAAAGAGCATAATGTGGACTTAGCTGGCTGGGTGACTGCTCCAGGCTATCACTTTGTGCAAGGCTGATGTTTTGCCCTTTACCAGTCCATCCTCTTAACGTTCATCTCACTGACATTACAAATAATCTTGCCACTCTTTGCCTGTTGTATATGTAACGGCTACTATAAAATCCCACAAGGTTCCTGCTGGCACAGGGTCACTAGTGCTGGCCAGGCATCTTAAATTCATTCTTAAGAGTGTATAGCAGTGAAAGACCAGGTCCATTCAGTGTAAATCGTAGCTATACTTTTCCCAGAAATAGAATGTTAATTGTATCTTAACTATAATTGGAAAAAGAGGCAGGGCTCATTAAATGCCTCTTCAGCACGCTTTATTATTTGGGGGGCATTGGTTATACTAAAAATCAGCACTTTTCATGGCTTCTCATGTCATTCTATATAATTATTAGAATGCACTTAAATACTTTATAGTCTACAAACAATAAATAACATCATTTATATTATTTTTATGTTGTTGTTTCCTATGCATAATATTAAGACTGAAGAAGGATAGTATTATTGAACTATATGTGTTGATTTGATTTTAATGATGAAATAACATTGTCTAAATTTGTTTAATTCAATTTATTTTCTTTGTCAAGTTCTTGTTTTTTAAAAAAATTGAAAGTTATCTATTTTCAGATTAAATTCTCTATATTCTGTACTGTAAAATGGCGTTATGCAAGCACAAGAAGTTTACAACAGAAAGTTACAGATACAAAATATTTTGCTTTTTACTGAGGTTTTCCATGCTTACCCACTTTACTTTTTAGCGTATCACTAAAATTCATAATATTTCTCTTAGTGGAACATGGTGTTGTGCTATTGACATACACAGATTCCACTGTTTACGAAGCGGAATGTGTAGTAGCCACCTGCTTGAAACCTTTACACTGTTTTCACTTAAATAGGAGTTCTGAGCTTGATTCCATGTTAGAAATATTGGCTTAAAACATGAAATAATATGAAAATAATTTCATTCATGAAGATACTAATTAAAGTGGGCCGGGGAATTAGCCCAGTGGTTCTGGCGCCTGTCTTGCAAGCGCAAGGACCCGGGTTCAATTCCCCGGTAACCACATACCATACTGGGTGTGGAGACTCACGCCCAGCAGCAACCAGTACCACATACCACAGTGCCAGGTGTGGTGGCTCACGCCTATAATCGGAGCACTCGGGAGGCAGAGGCAGGAGGATTGCTGTGATGTGAGTTGGAGGCTGAGCTCAGGGCCAGCCTTAACTACAAAAGCGAAACCCTGTCTCAAAAAACCTAAAAAATAAATAAATAAATAAATAAGATACTAATTAAAAGCTATACAGGAGTGTGAAACATTAATGACAGATAGACATATTAGCAAATTTAATGAAATTTGCTGTGTTTCTTAATTGATAGTTTAGTGAAGATATCAGATTGCCTTCCATTTTGCAAATATGGCCACTTGTGGAACAGAGAATGATCACGTCACGGCCAGTGGAAAGATTGTGGGCAGGGTGTGTGTCCGGGACCCTGGAAGGCTGGGCCTCCCTCAGTGGCCGCCACGCGAGCTCTCATCTCCAGCTCCCTGGAAAGCAAGCTGAAGTCTTGCTCTCACAATTGAAATATCTTCCCATTTCTCCTCTCCCACTTCCCTTTTCCTTACTTCCACTTCCCTAGAAGACGTTTGGAACAAAATCTTAGCAGATCCGATAGGTTTGGAAGTATGTTTTATGGAGAATGTCAGCCAGGACAGCCATCGCTGCTCTTCGGTCATGTCCGACGCACTGGTTCATTTAGGAAGAGCTTGGGCTTGAAGAGCTTGGGCTTGAAGAGGTCGGGCGTACTGCTAGGATCCTTCCTCAAAGTGCAGCATCTAAGTCGTCTCTTATTAGCAATGCAAGATCATCCATTGTCATTTTTTTGCTCAGCCACATTTCTTCCCATTAATCCAATGCAGAGATATAATACTGAGCTTTATTTTATAAGCCATTTGAAAAAAGAGACCAAAGACTTCGCAGAGACGAGGCCTATACTCGTGTGAGGGAGGGTGAAATTCTCCTATGATGTCTATATATTTTATCCTGTAACTTATCTCTCTGAAGGTACAGACATACATCAGAATATAGACATTGTCATATTTTATCACCTTAACTCTCTGGCTTAATAAATAAATTTTAATGAAAACATGGGAAGAAAATGGACTTTTCAAAGGAGTTTGACATTTGTTACGTTGGTATGTTTTTTCCTTTGTGGTAAAAAATGACAGGTGATGCATTTCAAATTTTCAAGTTAAATAGACCTTTAAAAATGTCAATATTCATAAAATGCAAAATTTAACGTTCATTGTTCTGACTGTCTAGATATAATCAGGCATAGTTCTGAATTAGAGCTGAAATGAAAACATACTAAAAGAGTCCTTTCTGGATAGTATTTAATATTTCAGACACTATTTACAGGTCAGTGCAGGGACCTTGCCCTTGCAAGGCAGATGCCAGAACCAGTGAGCTACACTGACTAATTTTTAAGTGACTAAAGGCTTCTGAAATTATAGACGGATTCTTGTAATCTTGGTAACTATTGAATACCCTAGGATCATATTCCATTGTTTACCTTCCTTCTCATTTCACTTATCCTCTTTTTTCTATTTATTTCTCTTCATGGCTTTAATGTAATTTTAATGTACTTTGTCTTGGACAGATAACCTGATTCTTGTCACTTATTCTCTTAATATATTTATATTTCCTCTTAAGCCCTTTACCCACTATTAAGTGAATTTTAGGTACTTTAAACTTTTAAACTTTTCTTTAAGATAATTTCTCATTAAAATGGAAAATATAGTGGATACTTAAATGAAAATACATGCGAGGATACAAATTTTATTCTCTACATTTAATTCAAAATAAGCAATATAATTTAATGTTCTAACTTTAGGGCTTGGAATTCCATTTTAAAAGGATTATAGAAAAGATACTCAGAAATTCACAGATTGTTATTTTTTAAAAAAGCAATCATGAAATACTTGAAACTGAAGTGAAGGATTATATAAAATTACCCAGAAGGATTTCAGCTGAGCCCAGTTCGCGATCCGTGTAGGCAAAATCCCAAGCACCACCCAGCATTACCTGGCTGAACTTGATGCGCATGAGCTGCTGTCCCCAAGGGAACTTGCAGATCCCATCCCATGACCCTTCCCCGTCCTCCTGAGACAGCAGCAGCTCATTAGAGACAGCCAATGACAAACAGACCAGGCCTGCCAATCTCTATCAGAGTCTTCTTACAGCTGTCACAACACAGTCAGAGCCCGACTTGGCAGCCACAAATGCCTGGAACCAAAGCTTTGCCATCCCCTCTTCCTAGTTGGCTCTACTAAGAGTTATGAAATTTCGTGGGGAAGTTGATGATGGCCGTTCCTTCTTCCCCTTACAAGGATCTTGGTGGCCCACTTTATCATTACTCTAATTATAATTAATGCTTAGCGAAAGCATAGGAGACTTGCCCAACATCACAAAAGATCTTTAACAGGACAAGTTAGAATTTGAATTCCATCTTGTGGAATCACAACCCTATACTGAACACAGCAAAACCTTGCATTATTGTCTTAAGACACAAGATGCTATAAAAACAAAATCTCTACTGTACCTTTGGAAAGAAGTGAGATGTTTAGGAATGGTATTTTTTTTTTAAATTTGAAAACAACTTGGATTTTTTTTCTGTACTGGAGATGGAATTCAGGAACCTGTGTTTGCTCGGCAGGCACAGTGCCCCTCCCTGAACTACATCCATGGCCATTGAGTTTTCCAATATATAAAAAGGAGATACAACATGGTAGGATGATTTATTAGTTTCCCAACCCAGCTCCTGTAGACTGATCTTTCATTTGGTCTTTTCTTATTGTCAGCCATTTCTTCATCTACCTGTCTGTTCATCAGACACTTCCATGAAGAAAGTAAGGGAGATTATTTACATGAGACATGTTGAACAGAAACGAAGGGACCATGTGATTTCTTTGAGTGAACACTTTAGGCTCCTTCTGCATCTCTGCTTCTTGAATTTTCAATGAAATTCATTTTTTAAATAACTATTTTCTAGGAATAAATGTAAAGCAATAAAAGTTATTTAGTGAAGAATCATGACCATTTCATGCAGAATATGATATCCTGTTTCTAAGTGTTTGATCATGTTATTTGATTTTATTCCTTCAAATCCAAGAAATTCTAGGAATGCTAGTTCTTTTTCACATCTTTAGTTGCACTGTCATGGCTGCCTTGATGTGTGGAATCCATTGAAAATATTTCCCTTTCTTAATCATTCTGACTTTGGGTAAGAGCCAGAAGTCACAGTGTAGCACATCCAGGGACTGAAGCAGATGAGGAGACACCTCCTTGTTGTTAAGAGTTTGCCCTGCCCCCAGCACCGTTCACTGCAGTTTTTCTTTTAAATCACAACCCGTTGAGACACTCCTCAAAGACGTTCATGAGCTGTTCAGAAAGTGAAGAGAAGGATGCAATAAAATGTTCATGTTTTTTGAGGGGAATTAATGGCAATATGATTTTTTAAAAATTCAAATCTTTATTGGTACATTAGGAATACACATCATCATGCCATTCAACACTGAGAGTTTGTACCAGCATATAATGTGATTTGCGGGTGGGGGAAAGGAAAAAAATGAGAATCAAGGCAATATGTCTTTTACCACAATAAACTTCTTAAAGTTAAGCATTCACTAAATATATTGATCATATCCCATATAGTTTTAATCTTCAGATTTCAGAAACTAATTGTTTTTGGCCAGCATTCAAAATAAACATATATGTTTTTACATTTCAAATAATTTACAAGTTAAAAATTCAAGAGAAATTTAAGAGAATATTTATAAATTGCTAACCAAATACTTTGACTGTTTTCTTACACTCTTTTTACCTCTTCCTTCCATGTACAACACTTTATATCCTGATAAACATTGTACCATAGTTTCTCTTTTAGTTGTATAATTCTCGGGTCATAATAATATATGTATTCATCATAATCTTCCACATATTTGAGTTATTTTTTATTTTTAATCATATATTCATTACTGAAAATAACATTTTGAGTTATTAAAATTGATCTTATAAAACATATCTTTGGGTAGAGCCTCAAGACTATTTCCTAGATAGTGAGTTACCTGGACAAAAACTTGGCACATTTTTAGGATGAGGAATCCATGCTGCCTCATTGTTTTCTCAAAGGCATTGTCTGGCTGGATTGTCAGCCGTAATATTAAGGAGTGTCATTTTTACAGCATTTCTGTCAATATATCCTATACAGATAAGAGTTTTTCCGAAAGATGTCTGAAAAGTGAAAGATGATGCCGCATCACATTCTTTCTGCGCTTCCTACTTTTCAAACTAGGGAGAAGAAGGGTCCCCCCAGGAAGGAATTCTGGAGGACATGCCTGTGGATCCCGACAGCGAGGCCTATGAAATGCCTTCGGAGGTAAATTCTCATATCAAAAATTGCCAAAAATAGAGTTGAAGTTGTATCTTTTATAGGCAGTAGCAGCATCTTATCACAGTCAGATTTCCCTCTGTTAGGATTTCTGTGAGACAAGCAGGAGAACTTTTCTCTAAGAGGCGACGTTGATCTGGGAGGAAGAAGGGAGACATTATGGTAGGTCAAAGGAGAGAAGAGTGTTCAAACAGAAGGGAAGACCAGAGGCAAAGACACAGAGGTCTGTGCATATGGATTGGTCTGAGGATTGGAAGTAACTGTGACTAACCTAAGTTCATGAAACAGAATAATGATAGATTAAGGCTACAGTGATAATTAAGGTTAAAGACAGATCATATAGCACCACGGCAACCATGGTTTTTAGAAATCAACTAGTGGTTTTGCACAAAGCATGTTTGTTTATATGCAGGGCCTTGATATTATTAAGGTTTTCTAAAGGAGGACTTACCTAACCCCTTTACTGAAGGCTATTCGTATTCTTACTATGAATGTTAGCTAAATGTTGTATTGAGGAATTGGGCTGTGCAAGAGAATGAAAATAATTATTGAGACATGGCAAAGACGAAGTTTCCAATTGGGAAAGTGAAAGGAGAGACTGTCTTCTTTTGGCCCTGAGCTCAGCCTCCAACTCACATCACAGCAATCCTCCTGCCTCTGCCTCCCGAGTGCTGGAATGACAGGCGTGAGCCACCACACCCGGCACTGTGGTATGTGGTACTGATTGGTGCTGGACATGAGTCTTGTATGTGGTTACCGAGGGATCGAATCTGGGCCCTTGTGCTTGCAAGACAGGCACCAGAACCACTGAGCTAAATCCCTGGTCTCTGTGTCTTGTCTTTAAGTATCCTGATTTGCTTCTAAAGACTAGAGTATCTTAGCCATGAAAAGAGGCTTCATTCGCTCTTTGACTTGAGTCTCAAATTTAGATTCAAACAAACTGAAAGCCAAAGAAAAATAATTAATCTGTTCTAAAGGGCTGATCAGGCTGGTACTAAATGGTACATCTAGAAGTAGAAGCTTGATACTCTAACTTTGACAACTGGTATAATGTTCTTTTGTATAGGTAAGACAAATTATAAAATTCAAATGATACTTGCTTATAGCAGAATCATTCCAAAACTGTTACGAATATTAACTCAAAATGCTGAGCCTTCCCCGTATCATTTGCTCTGACTCCTTGATTAGTGAACACGGCTGCTAACAATGCGTGCTGCCCCTTGATTTCCCTAATGTTAGGAAGGCTATCAAGACTATGAACCTGAAGCCTAAGAAAAACCTTCGCTCCCAGCGTCTTGAGATCTGCTGACAGATGTTCCATCCTGTGCCAGTGCTCAACTCCGATGTGCCCTGTCATGACGTGTCTGACTTTTTGCAGTGTATTTTGAAGTCTTCCATCGGCAGTGATTGAAGTATCTGTTCCTGCCCGGCTCTGCATTTCGGTGCTCCCCTGTCACTGAAGTGAATTTATGGCAGCAGGGTCTTCGTGTGCTGTGGATATTGTGGCTTCAAATCTAAAATGTTCAAACCACTCAAAGACACCTAAGTGACTACCACTTGTTTCTATCTCCACTATTTTTCTGTTGCCATTGTTGAGAAGCTGTAAGTGATTTTCTCTCATATATTATACAGTTTTAGGTGTCTTTAATGATTCTGTGTGAGAATAATTATATATTGTGGAATTTGTTAAAATATATAATATCTAAAAATGTGCGCATGAATCTATGCACCTATAAATACTAACTGAAATTTTACTGTTTTGTGATGTGTTTTATTAACTTGTGTTTGTATATAAATGGTGAAAATTAAAAATAAAATGTTATCTCGTTACAAAAGTATATTTGTCCCACCTCATTTTGGTAATAGAATTATGCCTGTAAACAATATGAAGTAAAAACAGATACAACAAACTTAAAATTCTAAACAATCATTTGAAGAAGAAGAAGGAATTGAACAGATGCTAGTGGAGCTGGAGAATGAGCCTTATGCTCCGATTTCTCTGAATCAACATCATGCAATGTATATTCTAATCTGCAGGGTTGTCCCATACAACTGACACAGAACGTGAAATTATTTGGACCACATCTCCTTTAGCTATTCATAAGATATTAGCAAATGAAAGGTTCTTAGATTACCCAATTGACTCAGCATTTCCTCTTCCCCTTTAAATAATCTGAAATACTCTCTTCCTCAATCCCAAAATATGCCTTTAAATATCTCTCAGTACGTGCTTAGCAAGAGTCATGCACAGGGTTCAGTCCCTGGGACAAAAAGCTATACAAAACAAAAGAAACAAAACGCAAAACCAAGCGAAAAGCAGTGAAACAAAAAACACTCTGAGAAACACCAGAGTTTAAGAAGTGTTAAGTCTCTAGATTTATGAAAAATCTCATGGGTTTCTTTACATTTTGCTAATATATTAATCATCATTTAGGAAAAGATTTTTTACTTACGGGAAAAACTATTAAGCCCCCCAAAATGCAGACAGTAATCTTGGCTGTGAAAAACTAAATTATTTGAAAAAGTATCCCGTATAATATTTTTCATTATGCAAAAGGAAAATGGCAGTCACAAGTCACTCCAAGTATAATTTCAAGAGATAATATTCTAGATGTGATGGTTACCAGTTTATATGTACCCGTGAGTGATGTTGGGTATACTGGGCGTTGACGAGGAAGGAAGGAGGGATGAGAGAGTCTAAAGACAGCCTCCAGGGCAAGTGTCTCTTCTACTGCGTTGGAAAGATGGCACTAGAGTGCTCGCCACACGTGCTGTCGTATGCTGCAAAGAAGTGTCTTGTTACACTGCGCTTAGGCAATGCAGTACTCTATTGAACAGTATACATGAAGGCAGCTTAACAAATGGTGATTAAATTATATTTTAAATCTTCCTAAAGCACAGTATTTTTAAAAAAATAAAAATTGATGTTAAATAATAAAGAGTCCACAAAATTAAACTAATTCCTGTGGCTGCGAGCAGTTTGAGATTAGGACAGGCATGAATTTGAACTGTGGGTTTTACACTGGTTAAAATTCTACTTTCAGGTACCTCTTCTCTAAACATGCTCTGGAAGGTTCTTTTGAGCAGCCTCTTACTCTCTCTTAACAGTTTAATTCATATCAAACACTTACATGAAACATCCTGTGAGCCACGCAGGCTGCTGCAACATTGTCTCATATTCTTCCTCCAGCTTCTTCCTGCCCCATAGCTGGAGGCTCATCTGGTCCTGACTTTGCTTTGCACATGCCTTTCTCCCTCATCTGAGCGCCTCTGTCTGGTGCAACTTCACAGGGACTCCAGCGAAGCTGTTCAGGCAGGGCTTTGTCAGTGCTTTAATATTTTAACATAAGCTCTGATTTTCTGTGTGTATTTTTGATATATAATTTTATAGTTCATCCTTTGAGTAAGCCTGGGCTAGAAGAATTCCAAATACAATACAATAGCTATAATATTAAAATAATTTCTAAATATTATTTTAATTCCTATATTTCTTATACAGTTAAGATTTCTTTTACTACTTATTTGCTACTAATACATGACTTTTAATTATTTTAAATCCTATATTGAAGTAGTTGAACATATTCCTCCAAAAAGCTCTAGAGCCTAGTAAGTTTTGTTAATATAATTTAGTTCCAAACTCAGCTAGGATTACATAGGGGATTTCCAAGTGCTAAACTTCCAACTATAGATTAATATACTGAGTTGAGCCTTTAGAAAATGTATCCTCAGATTCCCTCAAAGGTCAGTGACCAGAAGTACCCATGGTTTCTATGGCAACACAGCAAGATATGGTGCCCTGGAAATGTGCTGTATTTTAATTAGGTTACTCTAGGGCTTCTTAACTCCTTTTGGAGGTAAACTAAATACTAAGTTGCTTTATTTCTTGCAGGGAGATGAAGGTTAACCCATGCCTATAAATGTCAAAGCTAAGCTTGTCTCCAGGAAAGTTAAATCCAAACAAATACAGTGGCAAGACCACGTATTTATCTTCAGAAGGACACAAGACTCTACTTGGAATGGTCTGTGATGTTTGCTTAATGAGGCTGACACAGGAGCAGAGAAGTGCTTGGACTCCAAGCTCTGCAGTACTGACTCCCAGCTTTGTCACAATCTGTGCTATTTGGGGCAAGCTATCTAATCTCTAATTCTCTCAGTTCCTTTTTCTGTAAAAATGTATATTTATAGTGATGGTGCTTCACAGTGTTATCAGGTAAAATAAGTTAGCAGATGTAGAATGGTAGGACTGTGGAGGACAGTGAAGGAGGAGCCAGCGATAGAAGATAGAAGGGTGGTACGGATAGTAGTAGAGTATGCTATATCTTCAAAGGTAAAAATAAAAAAAACTTTAATGTCAGATTCATTTAATCATTAATAATTAGCATTTAATAACCAATATTTTTGTGCTTGGGTATAGTTAGGAAAGTATCATTGAGCTAAAGCTTTAATAACATTAAGAGGTGAAATGAATCAAGTCAGTAAATACCACCTATAAAACACATCTCTCCTCAGACTTAGCTAAACTGACTGAGTCACGTATCTTATCATTCAAGCAAGATGTATTTTGTACACACACATGTGCACATACATTCTCTGTTTATGGTTCGCTATGGAAGAAAAGACATACATGTAAAACCCCAGTCTGAAACGTTAGGATCAACTATAAGAGGGAAGCCAAAGCAGCCGTTGGACTTCTATCAATTTCCCAAGTGTACTTTATTTCTTATCATCTTCCTCCATATGCCTCACATTTGGTTAAAGATCATTTTTAACCCAAAAGGAGATAATGTTTACACAAAAGCATCTACATTACCATAGAAATAACACAGAGAACAAGACTCATACTCTCTGGAAAGCAGTGTTTGTTTACTCTGCACTTTTGGTGCCTGCCTGGGGATCAGACTCAACAAGAGTGGGTGAGTCAATGAGGTGCTGGCCGTGGTGGCTCTGTCAGACCATGCTTGCAGCATTATCACAAACCCGTCAGTAAGACAAGGTGAACTTGGCCTTTACTCCCTGGATCCTTTGTTCACAGTCTAGGGAACTAAGCATAGTGGAAAGTTATTGTTCAGTGTTTCCTAGTGAAGGTCAATTCTTTTGTAAAAAGAATTACCAAAGTGAATACAGACACATGAATATCTAGAGTACAATACTTAATTGTGAAGTCCTTATACAAATCTCCATAGAAATAGTTAAAGCAAATCTTAATAAGCTGCCAAAAATTGTAATTCAGCAGCACTGACTCCTGCTGTTAAAAATGGAGGACCATCTTGAATGGTGAGAAAACTGGCACATGTTGGCAAGCTTCCCTGGCATCAGCCTTGGGCAAGAGTAGTGATCCATGCTTTTAGACAGGCCATTGTCTGAACTGATGCTGCAAAACGGAAACTGCACAGGCAAGTATCTTTCCCATACTTTCTAAACATGAAAGACGTACTATGAAACACAAACACAGTACTTTGGTAACAATTCATCCTGAACGCCAATTGCCGTGGAATTGCTTAGAGGTTAAGTACTGGTAGGTACTCAGCCCCATTCTACGAAGCAGTCTAGCACAACTGAAAGTTATACCAGTGAATGGTTCTGTAAATCAATGTTATGATGGCAACCTTGTCACCACCCATGGGGAAACTAGGCCTCCAAATGTCACACTTTGCCAGTTTCACTATCAGACCCTGTTCCAGGCCATCAGCCAGAGCTTCTATTCACCATTTTCCTGTCAACAATTCCTGGATGTGCTAAAAACCATTTGTTCCAATAATTACTTCTGGGATAGCAATGATTCCACATAATAGATCCCTTTTTATAGATGATCACACCTATTGACAGTTTATAATTGACTCAGATTTCTCTAGCAGTTTCTCAGCTGACAGACTTCTCCATCTTCCTCCCACACGCACAACCGTCACTAGCTTCGCACAGACCGATCTGTCATCTTACATCTTTAATTACAGAATGTTTTGAATTCAAATGTTGAAATATAATCTGTAGCACCTAATATCTCCATAAAATTCTGACTTTTGAGTGTGTTTTTTGTGTATATCCAATTCACCTCCCAGTGACAAGTTGGCTTACAATAAAATAATCAGGTCACTGAAAAAAACAAACACAAAAACCATTTCAGTGGTCTATGACATCATGTAGATTTTTAATGTGAGAAATCATTTATAAAACAT
>PVIR01040489.1:0-13304 GCA_004026965.1 Petromus typicus | reverse complement strand
TAGTAACTTAGAAAACTGTTCTCATAAACTGGAGTAGTATTCAAGAAGCGATTCATCTTGCAGTAAGCCTCAGCTTGTAAGAACTACTTGTCCTTTAATTATCTTAAGGCCCTTCCAACAGAAAACTCCAAATACAAGCTCAGATTTAGAAGAACTAAATTACTAAGTTTGTCTAAATTTTGTGAGTTCATTTTGTGTCTGATGTGACTCTGATTTACATCTTCCAGTTATGGAAGACAATGGTTATATTAGAGAGGAGAACAATGCGATTTGCAGTGCTCTATGATTAACTTCAGTGGTTATGAAATGTCTATCAACCTGACCTTCTTTCCCCATCACTCCCATTGTCTTTGTTTAAGTATCTTCTTGGCCTTCTGCTGTGGCCTTTCAACTGGTCTCCATGACTCACTGACCCATCCTGGGCTCCATAATTTCTAGGGTTACCTTCCTGGAAAAATTAAACTGATCGCATCACCAGTCTAAAGTGGACAGTGTAAAAGTTGCACATCTTAGCTTTGTAGATCCCTGCTTCTTATTTCAGCCTCCTTTTCCACCCCTTGCTCATCATTTATCTTTTGTTTCTATGATAGAATTTCTTTCTGTCTCTAAAATATGCCAGAAACTTTCATCAGAGTTTCTTCTAGTCTAGATGTTAATGTGATTCCAAAGAGGAGGGCAGAGTCCTACATCTGAAGAAACAGGCTAATCAGAAAAGGTGTGATGGAGTTCCGACAGGTCCTGACACAGGTGGGGACAATGAGCTCTAATTAATTGCATGCATAATTTCCTTTCTCTGTTGGTACACATAACTTCAGAGTAGAAAGTTCAGCTTCCTCAATTAATTTTTTCTGAAGGATTTCTTTGTGGTAACAGAACTAGAAGGTACTTACAGAATCGAAGTTTTGCATGAACATGATGGAGTCTCTTGCAGTCTGGGATTTGTAGGGGATAAATGTACATTGTGCTTCATACAGTCCTGTCTGTGAGTCACGTCTGCACTTTCTGGTTACACAGCTGCCTCCCTGGCATTTAGTGAAAGCAATGTTTGTACCAGTAATAGAAGTGGAACATCTATGATGAAAGAATCAAATTATACTTTGATATGAAGACTGAATCAGAATCATGATATGTATATAAAACATATCTATTTCACAATAAAAAAGAAGTAACAGTAACATCCTAAAAATCTTTCTCTCTGTTATAACTGCCTTAGATCATGTAGAAATATTCCATTGGGACAAAAGTAGGCACAATGCTCTGCTCCTATTTGCCATCAGTTTCTGTAAGAACCGTGTTTGTAGTTGCTATTTATTGAACATTTATTATTTACTATGTGATCAAAAACTCTGTTGCCTTTGGGATTTTGAGCTAACTATGAAAACTTCAAACTTATAGGGATGGTGTAGGTTAGATGAATTAAGAGATTCAGAGGGACTGCTTCTACATATTAAGGGGAGGGTTAATATTACACTTAAATTTTTCTTGTGCTGGGGTTTAGCTCAGTGGCTCCAGCACCTGCCTTACAAGCACAAGGTCCTGGGTTTGATCCCAGTAACCGTATACAACAATGCTGAGTACGATGACTTATGCCTGCCAGCAATCAGTACCACATACCACAATGCCAGGTGTGATGGTTCTTGCCTATAATCCCAGCACTGGGGAGGCAGAGGCAGGAAGATTGCTAATGAGTTTGAGGCTGAGTTCAAGACCAGCCTTAACTACAAATTGAGACCTGTCTCATCAAATTTTTTTCTTAAGCTTCCAAGTGTGAAATACACACTTTTATGTAGATAGCACTTGGAAATTTACTTTTAAGAACCAATAAGGTAGACTGGAGGAAGAAATAAAAATAACCCCTGTCTGAAAATGCTTGTGTATTCACAGTATTTGAACTTGATGATAAAGATCATTATGAAGTCCCTGGCAGGAAGTTGGAGTGAAAGATGGGTAAAGAATTTGAAAGAATTCTTTAAATATGCACAGCTTCCTACCATTCTGTTACTACTACTCTTGACGTTAGTCCATTTTAAGAGATTTGCTTGTGTCCCAAGGATTAGGGAGAGGGGAAGCCATGTCTTCAAGGAGAGTTAACCTCTTGAGTCAGCCTCAAAGCTGAATTTGAACACGAGGCTTCAGTGTCCCAAACTGCCTAGTGCACAGTAAATGTTTTAGAATCTTTCTAAATATTCAATAAATGTTGTTTTAGATACCAATTTTTAATATATTTTTATAACTGATTATAAGGAAATTCACTTGTTTTCATTAGTTTATGGAACATTTATTGTTTGGTACATTTTTTTGTTTGACTTTGACCATATATGTGCTTAACCCAAGGACATGGGATTAAGTGAAAACAAAATAAAAAACAAAAAGAGAAAAATAAAATCCCACAGTTCTGAAGCCTCTCAGTCTAGCAAGGGGAATAAAATGATGCATACATCACTGCTCAGTGACATAAGTGTGAGATAGTCCACATGCATGTTTCTGCAGGAGCACTCTCGAGGGCATCCAGCTCAAATGGAAGGAGAGGAGAGACATCTAGAGGAGGAACATTTCAAGGCTGAATAGGCATTGTGTGAACAAGGGAAGTTTTGTGGGGTGAAGGTGGAAGCACAAGTGTCCCGGATGAGACTTCAGTCTGTGAGTCCCACCTTCTCTAGGAAGGTTAAGCAGACACCACAGAGCCGAGAAGAATGATAGTTTTCTAGCTTCTCCCTTTCATCTAATATATTTTCCTCTCAAACACTTCCTTATCACATTGATTTCTATTATTCTTCTATGCTCTTAAATATTACATGTGTCCATTATGTATTTTTAACTTAAAGGTTTTAACATCTCCTGTATTTACATAGGACTTTTCCTCAGAATTACATTTCTTTGAGGTGTCATCAGTTTTCTATTTTTTTTTTTTTGTTGTTGTTTTTGAGAGAGGGTCTTACTATGTAGTTCTGGCTGACCTTGAGCTCAGTGTGTAGCCCAAGCAGGCTCAAATCCATGCTGATCTTCCTGCCTTTCCTGTGTGAGTCCTGGGATTACAGACGTGCCATCACACTGGCTTTCCGTTTTCTAACTTACCTATATAATAAATACTTTTTTCTTCCCATGAAAAGTAAAATATATTTACCATGAAGTTCTGACTGTTTAATTGATTTCAGTGAAGCAGATTTATTAGAAGTAATGAATCAAGTGGAGCAGAAATGTGGGTAGGATTGAACTTCACGACTCAGATATCTTCAGGTTTAGCTTTTCCACTGTCTTCAGTCAGTAACATATGTCATTACAATTCTGGTGAATACTAAAATGATTCTCAATTTCTGATTGGTCCTTATTGCAAGGGAAACTCCCACAGTTAATTAGATACATTCATAATGCTATAGGTTGGATATTGCCATTAACTGTGAACACCCCACCATTTTAGGTAGGCTTTGCTTGAACAGTATAAGACACTTAAGAGTCAAAAATCTTGAAAATAGATTTGTTCAACACAATGATACCTTGTTGCTTCAATGTTGTTCTTTCTGGAAAAATAAAATGGCCGGTCCATGTTATACTCATCAAATACTCCCCACCGGAGATGAGCCCACTCATGGACAAATACTCTGCCTATGAGAGAATATTACCATTTATAAATTTATAGTTAAAATACTTTATTATGTTTTCCTTATATCTCTGTCTGATCTTCTAACATAATTGAATTTAAGAACTCTACAATTTGAAACTGTTCATGAGATCAAAAAAGTTGGCGGGATTTAGCTCAGCGGTGCTGTGCACAAGTCCTTAGTTAAATTCCTCGTATTGGAAAAACAAAACAAGAACAGTGAGCACATTGCTGATCCATAACTAATTTCTTGGGCTTGGGATTTAGGTCAGTGGCTCTGTCACTTGCCTTGCAAGTGTAAGGTCATGAGTTTGATCCCCAGTATATTAGAATGGTTAATATCAATAAAAAACTCCATTTGTTTTTAAACTTATATGCACAAAGAAAGAGGTTGAAATAAAACTAGCATTTTAAAAAAACATTTATTTAGTTATTTATTTTTTTGAGACAGGGTCTCACTTTGTGGTTCAGGCTGGCCCTGAGCTCAGCCTCAAACTCACATCACAGCAATCCTCCTGCCTCTGCCTCCCGAGTGCTGGGTTTACAGGCGTGAGCCACCACGCCCGGCACTGTGGTATGTGGTACTGGTTGCTGCTGGGCGTGAGTCTCCACACCCAGTATTGTGTGTGGTTACTGGGGAATCGAACCCAGGCCCTTGCGCTTGGAAGACAGGTGCTGGAACCACTGAGCTAACTCCTCAGCCCCAAAACATTTATTATTAATATCTATTTTCTCCTTTTAATATCTTTGAAAATAGCATCAATAACAGCAGATTATTTTTTCCATTGGGAACAAGAACAAAAGTATAAAGTAGATATCCTTACCTTGGGGTCCATAGATAGATGAATTATTAATCAACAGGAAGCGTGGAGTAAAATGTATGTATTGGCCTTTATCTCCACATTGTCCGTATTGAAGGGTATAAGGTTGATCACCATATTTAAGATAAGAATCAGCAACTATGACATCTGCCTAAACAATAAACAAACAAACAAAAACACATCCCAAGAGCAACAGAAACAAAAGATTTTAAAAACAAGCACTTTTTAATCTATGCTAAAAGAACTTAGTTAGATCACTAAGCTAGAAATTACCCAAAATTAAAAGCATTAATTTTTAAAAAGCATAGAAAACAGTCTAAAAAGTAAATAGCCTACCTGATCATATGATTCTTGTTTTGGCATTAAGTACTCTGATTTTGACTTCCAGGTTGCTGGAATTAAAATGCTTACACTCCTAAAATAAACTCTTCTTTTGGTGGCATTAAATAGGTAAGTAGAAGCTTCAGTTACCATTTCCTGATGAAATTAAAGGAAACTTTTGGTAACAATCTTATAATGAAATGGGTATGAAAATATATAGAGAGTAGAAGAAGCAGAGCAATACAGCTTTTTCCAAATATTTTTACAAAAACCAAATAACAAATAGATTGAATTTTGCTATACTTCTTCAGTCATTTTTATGTTTCCACAGTCAACTTTCTGGATTTTACCTATCCACAGCTGTAGCTAACTTTATGGGTTGGGGAAGTGAGCAAGGGTGCTGGATGAGATATAAAGGTGATTAGGACTGGAAGTCTCATGGCAAGTTGCTTACTTAATCCAACATCCCACCCCACCTCTCCTTCCCCTTCCCTCTCCTTTCTTGTTTTTTTCTGGGGATTGAACCCAGAGCTTTCATTCTGAGGTTCATGTCTGGTTATTTCCCTACTCTTTTATTCATTTAGTTTTGAGACAGTGTCTTGCTAAACTGGCTGGGCTGGGCCCAAACTTGTAATCCTTCTGCCTCGGCCTCACTGAATGTTGGAATTACAAGTGTGCACCACCATGTCTGGCTAGAAGTTCTTTTAATTGAGTTGTTTAAATATAATTTTAATACCTGATGTTAATTTTGAAACATTTTACTAGTTTTATTTTGACTTATCTCCTCATATGGAGTATGTTCATACAAGACTTTTACCAAGACGTAATAATGAAAACATATAGGTGTATTGGCCTCAGGTCTCAGTTTTGTCACTGACTACAGACTGTATGAATCACTTGATCTTTCTCATTTATACAAAAAACTAATTCTTGTTCTTGACCACTTCACAAGAACATAGTGTATTTCAAAGTGTTGCATATAAAATGTCTTTATAGTATGATTAATGCAAATGCAATTAGGATGATAAATTAGCACCAAAAGATGTAATGTTTTCTTTAAAATACATAAGAGTTTTAAGTTTTATGCTTTTCAGAATTGAGTTAGTACGAACAGCCAGAGAAATATGCAAGTAATGAACTTCTATGACTTAAATGTAGATTAGCAGCATAAATATATGGTACTTGTTTAACTTTCTAAAAGTTACTTTATTGAAGACAAAATACAAAAACATTTTCCTACTTGCTCTAAACTTTTTTTTGGACTAGATTAACTGGTTGAAAAAAATAGTAGTATTGTGTTTTAATATTTCATTAAGGGAATGATGACTATATAGTAAAAACAAAACTAGAAAAAACATTAAGCAGATATTAATCTTGACAGTTTAGATAAATACTACATAAATGATAAGCACTGATAAAGCAACTTTGGGAAGTAACGTTTTCATGAACATGTCTAGATAAAAACGGTTATTGACATAAAAATATAGAACTAATAAAATTATCTCTTACCTTTATATTTTGAATGAGTTTTTCATCTTCTGGCACACTGGGGTTTATTGCAATAACAATGCCTTCATATCCATTATTATTCAAGTTTATCATTGAGCTTTTCACTTCAGGCAAGACATGAAAAGCTAAGACTAGAATAATCTTCAAACTGAACATCATACTTGCAGGAGCTGCAATTAACCATATGGAAAGGGAAGGCGAGTATTTATGTCTCTGAGGAATTTGAGTCAACACTAAAATATTTGCATAAATATAACGCAATACTAGTAAAGTTAGTTTCTTGGTGAACTTCCATAATTTATTCATTCTAAAGACTTCGTTGTTAAGTGGCAGTGGGATCATGTTCAACACATTAATCATACTCTCTAAGACAGCTAAGTCATTACATATTCATTGAATTGAACCCTTAGGTTGTTTGTGTAGTCATCCTTGTAGTAGTGGGTGGTTACTGTCAGTGGTGATTACCACCAAATAGTCTTGGAGATATGAATCCTCATATCTGATTACAGAAGAGCACTCTCTGGGGTGAGGAACTGTACTCAAAAGCACTATGAGAGAGCAAATGGAAAAGGCTTATATTAAAAACAAAAAGTAAAAGCCACAAATTGGGAGTGGAGTTAATGAAGGGTTTATATTCTTTTAGCTAAGAGAGATATAAACACAGTGGTTCAAAATACCAATGGGTCAGGGAAAAACTTTTTAGAATCACTTTCAGGAAGAACTGATTGTTTATTGCAGTTTTCAAATAACATTGAATATCCTAAAGGCTTGTGTAACAGACAAATATACTTGTTTGCTTTTTTGAATTGAGCACAGATGTTTCTTAGTTTGAAATAATGGTACACATAGCACTGTGGGCTGGCCCTAGAGTCACTAGAATGTCACTTAACATTCACACAGGTCTTTCTAAGAGTTGTGTGGCTCTTTTTTAGGTCTCTTTTCTGTGATACCAGAATAATTATGGATGTTGGAAGAACTAAATGAGACAATCTCTGTAGAGCATGTCAGACAAAATTTCTGACACTTAAGCCCTCAATACATGGTTAACATTGTTATTGAACATTATTTATGACATTATAAATACAGAACTTGCTATAAATCTTTGCTAACTAAATTTTATGTTTCCACTGGTTTATTTTATAAAGCAGTCAATGTGGTGTTTCAGCGTTTAACAGGGAAATAAAAAGTCTCTGGATCTGAGACTTGAGGAGGAGCAATCTGTTACAGTGAAATCACAAGCTTTTTATAATGTTCTTAGGCTGTATTTACTATTGATAGCATCTGATACTGGCCCAGTCTAGGTGTGGCCTGATGCATAAGATATTCCCAAATCCTTTACACTAGAAGTAACCTCCCTTCTTAGAAAAGTTGTTTAAACCATCACGTTGACATACTACCTATGTTCCTTTTGTTGTGAATTATTACTAGTTGTAAACTCCTTGTTGGAAAAATGTTTTTTAAGCTTAATTTCTCTCAACATTAACTGTAAAATGGGGATAATAACTCCTGTGTGGAAGGGATGTTATGATATATAAATAAAATAAGGTGTGAAAGCACTTGTAAGTGCTGGTATATAGTAGGCCTTAAATAAAGGTCTAGCTCTTGGTTTTCTTTATGCTTTTAAAATCATATTAAAAATATGTGAGTCCTTGTATGTGCCAGGTCCAGTGTTGTGCTCCTTAGAAAGTATGGAAAGGAATAAAACACAAGCATTTTCTCCAAGGTACCTGAAAACTTGTTGCATGGATAGGAGTAGAACAAGAGAGACTAAGACACAAGATAAAGAAAAGTTTCATAAGAGGTGCAAGTGTCCTGGAGCACAGAGACTATTGAGGAATAGTCTCTATAAGATGAAGGGAATCAAAAAGGCAGATCATTCTTTAGAAAACTGGGATATGGAGAATTTAATTTATTCTATATTATACTTTCAGAAAAGAACAGCTTTGGAGATTAAACTCAGGCCACTCAGTTTTTGAGTCTATGTTTTGAAGAACCACATAATTCAATTAACTTGTGTTTTTAAATGACCAATATGATTTTTTATAATTTTGAATAGATTGGTCAAGATAGACCAATGGATATTTATCCATTTTGTAGCACTGGGAATCAGTCCAGGACTTTGAGCATGCTAAGCAAGTATTCTACAACTGAGATGCATCTCCTACTCCCAATGGATATTTATTTTACAGAATAGCAATTTATTTGATAAGTTGTATTTTTTCTAACTTAATTAAGGTTTGAAAGAATTTATTGTAAAATTTTAGTAAAACTAACATCACTTAAAATGTGAACATAGGTTACCTGAATTTTATATATAACTTGAATGTTAATAACTTTGATTTAATGTTAATAAATGCTTAAATCAAAATTGATAATTACTATCTTTGATTTTAGTGATGTATTTCCACTTAAAACCACCAGGGTTGGCTTGAATTTTAATTACTTTTTTCTCAATAGGATTAGTTGCATTTGTTAGCACATCAGATACATTGATTAATAAAACTTATAGATTATATGAGGAATAATTTTTAAAAATTTAAAGTAATAGAAAACTAAAGGAAGGTTACTTCTCCCTAGTTATGTATCAGGAATCAAATTTTGTTACTTGCCTGAAAATAACTCATAGAGATAGTTTGAACAAAATAGTTTGGAGGTGTTTTAATTTTACAGTCTTTATACTTAAAATATTTTATATTAAATATTCAACATTTATTCATATTTACTCATTTTTGGCCAACTTTGCTTCCTCTCCTTTTTTAATCTCTTAGACCTTATAACTGGGGTTATTTTTCTTCTTCTAAAATATTTTTTTGTAATTTTTTTGGTAATTCTTTTTCTACTAAAAGTGTCATGGTACTTTATTTTAATATTGTCTTCTCTGTATATAGAATTCTAGTTTGACAATTACTTTTCTTTGAGCAATGAAAATATTAATATTAATATGTCTATAATATATACATATATGTATGTACATATATGTATATACGTACATATATATGTATATACATACATATATATATGTATGTTGTTGCATGGATAGGAGTAGAACAAGAAAGACTAAGACACAAGATAAATATAATATATATATATATATTGTTTGACTTTGTCTTTAGAGTTGCTAGAGGAAAAATTTCTCATGCCTACTGTGATTAGCGTTCATCTCTACAATATTGCTGTTCTTACCCAGAGATTTCCTATTTAAGTTGTTAACTCTTGAGATGACAGGAATGGATATATTCTAAGGTTATGCTCTGATTTTTCTTGTCTCCTGATCCTATTTGTGAAAATGAGCTGTGCCTTGAGAGATGTTTTACATTGTATATTTTTACCGAATATTTGATTTCCTCAACTGTTCTTTAACATTTTTGTTTTTTTCTCTTGATTATAATTCACATATTTCTGATATCTCACAGTTGTTTTTCTTGTATTGACATATTAAAATTATATGCTTAAACTTAATTGTGTTTAAAAGAACTGCAGAGACTATAATAAGTATTGTTTATTCCCCATAAGGGTATGCTTTTTCCCTTGTAATCAAATGGAATCAGAGATGAGTTGTGGCTTTAGGTAGTTTCAATTCACTTGTAATTTCAAACATTTCGAGAGTGAGATCTACTCTATATGTATGATAAGCCTCCCTTCCTAAAATTATTTTGCAATCCAAAATATTATGAGGCCTTTTGATTTCCAGCTTTCCCACCAGCCGTTTGTACTGCTGAATATTTATGAAATTCTCAAGAAGAGAATTGGTAGATGAAGAGAATGAATTACCCTTGCAATCAGGGATTCTACAGATTTTATCTATCATACCAGTTTGTGTGGTTATTAAACTAGTCACTTTTCTTTTTTTTATTGAAATCTTTATTGGTACATTACATATACATATATATATACATATATATATACATATATATCATGATTGCACTCGACAATGAGAATTTGTACCAATATATGACACAACTTAATTCTCATTTTTTCCCATAACCCTCCCCACCCTACCACCCTACCCCTCTATATACATAAACTTTGTTTCCTTTCTTTTTTGTCATAATCTCATTATTTTTTCTACTCACTTTTCTTTCTTTGGCAGAGTCCTGATAAAACAGATCTACCTACCTTTAGAAAGAGTTTTTCCTGCTCTGTTACTTATTATTTTAAATATTTCTTTGTATTTGTAGCTCATCTATCTATCTATCTATCTATCTATCTATCTATCTATCTATCTATTTCCCCATATATTATTCTAATATGATATATTGTTGTGAGCAATCCTATTTGGGAAAATTAATTGGACAATTGGAACTATGACTGGGCTGAGCTTTCCTGTGTACAGAGCAGCTGTGGCATATCAGGACCTGAGGACTTGACTCTTTACTTTGCCTCTGGGAACAACAAAGTCTCCAGAGGTCTCATATACTGTGATGCTCCAGGGCAGAACTACACCAGCATCTTCATCTACGTAATTCCACATTCTTCTCAGATGCAAAAACATGCTGTCTTCTGAGTGACCGGTTGACCTGTTACATTTGTTACTTCTGATGTCCTGAAACCACTGGCCTCTGAGTGACCTGTTACACTGCTTGCTTTCAGTGTACTGAATCAAAGGTGTGGCAAACTCAGATCTGCAGTCTTGTGTTACTCAGAGTAGCATGGATCAGGCCCAAACTCAGCTTCTTCTCCAACTCTCAATTCAGCCTAGTTATTAATTATTTTGCCTTTTGCTGTTGGACTCACAGGAGACTAGAACCTAACTGCAAAGGTCTAGATATGTCCCTTTCGCCTGTTCCCTACAATATATGTTATAGTTCGATGTTCAAATGAGTAATTTACAAAGACTTAAGAGTGTTACAAGTGAATTGGAACATTGCTACAATTGGAACCACTGTTAATACAATGGTATGTTGTTTACTTGCTGAGTGTTTGCTATAATTTCTGTAGTCTTTGTTTCTGCTGCTTTCTCTTTCATTCCATTGTAATCTAATAAGATGCAATACATTATTTCAACTTTTAAAAAATGAGTTATTTAGTTTTCATACATTTTGACTCAGAGAAGAGGTAAGGTATGATTGGAATTAAGGCCAGAAATACAGGTTTCTAATTTTATGCTACAGAAAATAGTATGAGGAAGTAATAAGGGTATATTAAATGGGCACTTAGCATTGAGGTTTAAATACTTACGTGACAGGTTTGAATTTTAGCATATTGGGAGAGGAAGCCATTGGCTGCATTCAGGAAAATGTGTGATATGATAAATATTATGGTTCCCCCTAGTATTGCAGTAATTAATGATCATGAATTCTGTAGCTTAAAACAGTAGAGGATGATTTCTCTCAGTCGAGAGATTAGAGACTGGGACATGGATCTTGTGGGGTTAAATCCAGTGTTGTGGAGGCTGCATGCCTTCTGCAGGCTCTGGGGAGAATCTGGTCTTGTCTGTCTGTGCTCGCAGGAGTGCCTTTCTTTCTTGCCCCTTTAAACAAGTAGGCATAACAGTCCTTGTCTGCTTCACTCTCTCCTCTCTGACCCAGACATTCCTTCTTAAGAGACTCTTCTTCTACTTTTTTATTTTAAAAAATTGAGTTTATTGGTATATTTTAGGAATTCATCATGATCACATTCCTCATTTGCAATTTGTACCTCTACATTATAGATATATATATTTTTTCTTTAAACAGGGTCTCATTTTTATAGTTCAAGCTGGCCCTGAGCTCACTCTGTAGCCCAGGCAAGCTTTGAACTTACAGCAATCCTTCTGCCTCTGCCTTCCTAGTGCTAAGATTACAGGCATGAGCCACCAGGCCTGACATTGTGGTGTGTGGTACTGATTGTTGATGCATGAGTTACCATGCCCAGTATTATAGATACTAGGGATCAAACTCGGGACCTCGCATTTGCAAGGCAGGCATTGGAACCACTGATCTAAATCCCTGGCCCTATATGATATATCTTGATTTTTAATTTTTCCTATTGCACAGCCCTTCTTTTAACCTCCACCCTTCTATATACATAAGCTTTGTTTCCATTTTTTCTTTTTACAGTCAAATTTTTTCTTTCCCTTTAGGGAAGATAGGAACTTCAGTGCGGAGTAGTAGTGTTAGGTGACAGGAACATTATCCGTGAAGTTATCATAGGCAGTCAGTTATACTAGGACTAGGGCAAGATAAAAGGAAAGTAAGGGATACACATAAGAATTTAAAACTGAAAGAAATAATGATATTGTTGGATTTTGGTATGAAAAAATATTAAGGAAGTGAATTTGCATAGTAAAGACTTTGTTTAAGTATTATAGAAGACTGTATAAGAATCTAGTGAGACCATGCTCTTTTACTGGCAGTGTTTCACTTTTTTTTTTTTTTTGAGACAGGGTCTCGCTTTGTAGTTCAGGCTGGCCCTGAGCTCAGCCTCAAAGTCACATCACAGCAATCTTCCTGTCTGTACCTCCCGAGTCTGGGATTACAGGCGTGAGCCACCATGCCCGGCACTGTGGTATGTGGTACTGATTGCCACTGGGCGTGAATCTCCACACCCAGTATTGTATGTGGTTTCTGGGGAATCAAACCTGGACCCTTGTGTTTGCAAGACAGGCGCCGGAACCACTGAGCTAAATCCCCAGCCCGTGTTTCACATTTTTGCTTAAAGAAGAGTTGGAAATTTTCTAATCTTATGTCCATATCTAATTATTCATTTCAGATATACAGTGATCACTGGAATAATTTTTTAAAAACTAGCTCCCAAACCCAGACGTTGACTCTTAATTATATTTTTTAAAGTTTCTGATTTTAAAGTTTACCTAGAACAGTTATCTTGTCTCTTTTATTAGTTTATGCTTATATTCCATAATAAGTGCATTCATTGTGGAGAATTAATACATATACATATCACATATGATAAGTGAAATTTTTCATATATAGAAAGTTAAATATTCCATCATTTCATTTATCTGAGAAACCCAGTATAAATAATTTAAAGAGCAAAATTTAAAAAATACATGATAGGGAAAATGGAGATAAATTTTGTGGAGATCAGGGCCGGGGAGTTAGCTCAGTGGTTCTGGC
>PVIR01040488.1:0-13145 GCA_004026965.1 Petromus typicus | reverse complement strand
GTTTTTGGAGACAGGGTCTCGCTTTGTGGTTCAGGCTGGCCCTGAGCTCAGCCTCAAACTCACATCACAATCCTCCTGCCTCTGCCTCCCGAGTGCTGGGATTACAGGCGTGAGCCACCACGCCCGGCACTGTGGTATGTGGTACTGGTTGCTGCTGGGTGTGGGTCTCCACACCCAGTATTGTTATGTGATTACCGGGGAATTGAACCCGGGTCCTTGCGCTTGCGAGACAGGCGCCGGAACCACTGAGCTAACTCCCCGCCCCCCCCTATTGTCAATTTTTAAAGTGACTATTAGGGGCTTTCCTGTTGAATATTGTGGTTCTTTAAATTCTGAATATTAAGTCTTTGCAAATATTTCATTTAGTTCATCATCTTTGTCAATCTCCACTCAGCTCAATTATTATTTCCATAAAGCTCCTAAGTCCCTGCTATTCTCTAATTTCCTAGAATTTGTGTAGTTCTGGGTTTTCCATAGGAAAAATGACATTTTGGGGGGGCTGCCCATTTTATGGTCAGAACCCCTTTTTCCATTCCCTGTTCTAGAATGTGGCTGGAGCCATGCTCTTTCTCTCATTGCCATGCTCTTTCTCTCATTTTATGGGGTTGACTTGTACAGTATATATTGCTTCATTTGGTGTTTTTCTTCTAGAAGTTTCATTGTTTTAAGTCTTCAATTTAAGTGTCTAATTTATCTTGAAGTAGTTTTGCTCTGTATTTGTAGCCAGTGAGACATGGGTTAACTTTGATTTTTCTGCATATGGACATCCAATTCTCCCAACACTATTTATTGAAAAGACTGTCCTTTCTCCAATGTCTTGTCTTAGTACTTGTGTAAAACTTATTGGACTGGAGATGCATGGGATTACTTCTAGGTGGTCTGCTCTTTTCCATCTGACTAAGGGTCTGTTTTTGATATCAGAACCTAGCTCTTTGACTACTGAAGCTTTGTAATATGTCTTGAAATCAGAGAGTATAATATTTCCTGTTCTTTTTGCTTAAAATAGCAGTTGTCACTTGTGTCACTTTTTTGTGGTTTTTCCTAAACTCTACACATTTTTTATTATGTTAAGAATGTCATTTGTTTTTTACAGAAATTTTATTCAATCTGTAAACTTTGGGGGACATTTTAACAATATTGCTTTTTCCAATTCATGAATTTGAGATGTTTTTCTACCATTTTCAATTTCTTTCATCAATGTTTTAAGATTTTGATTGTAGAGATTTAAAAAACCTCTTTGGTTAAATTTATTCCCAAGTCATCCATCTATCTATCTATCTATCTATCTATCTATCTCTATCTTGCATGTTTGCAGTGATTGCAAATGGGATTCCAATTTTTATTTCAGAAGATTTACAGTTGGAACACAGCAATGCTATTGATTTTTTTTTTTTACACTGGTTTTGTATCCTGTGAGTTTGCTGAATTTATATATAGTTCTTTTTTTGGTGAAGTTTTTGGAGTTTTCTACATATAAGATCATAGAAAGACAAATATTTTATTTTCTCTGTTATCTCACTCAGCACTGAGTTATTGATTGAGTGTTTACTATGTAGTGGGTTCCTCTTTTATGAGCTAGTTATATAGCTGTGAGATGTCTTCTCTGCCCAAAGGAGCCAGCAATCATCTGTTGGTTTGTTGTTTGCTCTTTGGTGATTGTGATTTGAACTCAAACCCACATGCTAAGCACAGGCTCTACTACTGAGTTCCACACCCATCTTAAGAGTTAAGATTCTAGTAGGAGAGAAGACATCAATCAATAATAAAATGATTAAAAAATCACTGATTGTAAATTTATTATACCTAGGATGGTCTCATATCATTTTTTGATTGATTATGAGCAACCATATTATGTTTTCATTGCACACAGACTCAATTTACCTTCAAAAGGTGTTAGAAGGAAATAACAACAGATGAAATGAAATGAAATAAAATATACATTTACATATTGACATATAACAATTTCTGCAGACTGTAGCTGTCAGAGAAGACCCGCTGCTAGAAGACAGGGTGGTGACAGTCATGGAGGATGATGTGCTTAGTTCATCGTGTTTTAGGTCCCTTCAGCTTGTGCCATAGGGCAGATGCTGCATCACCTCATGGCTCTTGCAAGGAGGTCCTTCTGTTGAATTTGACATTTATTCATAATGCCTGAACTCTTAACTTTAAGCAGACATTTGGTAGAGCAAAGGGAGAGCTGGGAAATGCCACCAAGCATTATGGATTCTCATCCTGCTCCAGCTGTGAGCAGGCAACTTGTCAGCCCATTAGCCCGTCTTCAGCTCTATTGCTCTCCAAGGTAAACTTCCACTCTCACCTATTTCAATAATTGTCTGTGCATATTTGATTCTTTCTTGAATAATTTTATGCCACTTTATTTTTAGATGACTTCTAATTGTAAATTTATGGCTCACAATTTCTCCTTAAGGTTATATCACCTGGGTTCTCCCAATAAACTGTAAAATGTAATATGTGTCAATAAATTTCCATGGTTCTCATTTTTTCCCACTCCCCTACCCACCCTATAACACCCACCCTTTATATACATAAGCTTTGTTTCCATTTTTTATTACCATCACAATTTTTTCTTTCTCTTTATTAAAAATGAGAATCAAGTCATGTCATATACTGGTACACATTGTCAGTGTTGAGTGTGATCACGATATGTTTATAAAATATACCTATTCCATAATAAAAAAGAATTTAATGAAAAAAATTTCCATGGAAGATTTTATATTTGGTATATATATATCACACATTATGACATATACAATTTTTATCTTAAATTATCTTGGAAGTATTATACTAATATTTGGGAAACCATTTGAGTCCCTGAATACATAATGCACATAAAAGTGTACATGGCTAATATGCATGTTATGAATATACAAATGGTAGAAAAGATAGACCAGTTTTAAAGCTATGGAATACTTTTAGTTGTTGACTTTTGGGGATAGGTTATTTGAAAATCATATCCAAGACACTTGGAAGAATCTTGTATGCTGTCAATCAAAAAACACCTGCGGGACAGCTTACTGCATAATCATTTGAAGACACTATTAACAGTGGGACTGAGAAAGGTTTTCTTGCTTTGAAGATAGTTGGGGTAGACAAGATACTTGGGCAGGACACAAGATGTAAGATACATGCACAAGAATCAGTAAGTCTTAGAAGAAGGGCTACAAATAGCAAAAGCTGGTCTTCCTGAGGATTTGCTCCCTCACAGCTTCTGACTTACATGTTTTTGCAGAGCAATTCATTGCACAAACATGATTTTTCTATTATATTATTTCTTTTACCCAAAAAGAAAAAAAGAATTTCAAATATTTGATAAAATTTGAACCATTAGGAAGGATGTAGTAGACTCAGCATTGGAACTTTCATGTAACTAGAAAGTTTTCTTTCCCCACTGGGACAATGGTGAGTAATTACTCTAAGAATCTGATAGGGGAGGACTTCTGTAGCATATTTAAGGAATACTTTTAGAGATACTGAAGAAGAGCTATAATTTTGGAGGAAAATGTTCGACGTGAGAAAAAGGATGCCAATCTCCATAGGTCACGCATGTAACTTCCCAGCATTGTCAGGTAGTTTGGAGAGACTGGAAGGGCCACTAGGAAACAGATATTTGAGTGGCTGGCTGAACAGAAACGGAACAATTATCCATGATGACTTTTGTTGTAGGAATAGGCAGGGGCGGAGCTGAGCAGTGGGACATGTGGAAAGATCTTTATGTTGCTTATTTCACGGTTCTTGAAAAAAGCATTATTATAAGTGATTTTAAATTGAGCAGTTTAATATTCTTGATTTTATACTTAAACAATTACTAAAAATGCAAAGTGTTCAGTCAAATATTTGATACTGCAAATATTTTAAATGAAAATCAGAGTTAAAAAATCTTCAAAATTTAATTTTGCTTTATTGGTAGCATGGGTAACCCTGAAACTTCTCCATTCTTTGCCATCTTCCTTCCCTTCAGTAATTCTTTCTGCTATAAGTTGCCTCTTTCCTGCCATGTGGTGCTAACATCAATCATGAAAAATTTATAAAATCTTATGATTGATGTAAGCAATGGATGGCAATTTTAAAATTTCATTAAATATACAAGATTCTTCACCTTCTTAACTGTAAGGCAAAATTTCATTCCAGGAAAATGCATGATATATAGTTTATAGTCATAAATATTTCTTCAGATAAGATATTTTATCTCAACTTCAGAAATAGAATCATAATAAGCCACTGAATGCTATAGCAGCTATGTGAATATTTTACAGAATAAATATTAGGAATCAATTTTGGTAACTTTTTAATCATTTTTGCCCATCGTGTTCAATCTCTTGCAAAAGTCTGGTATCTAGACCTTATATCTAGCTTATTCATTTCTTGCTTAAACTCAAATTATTTGCTGAATTTATTTCTATTTATTTCTATATTTTCTAAAATGATGACTTAATGGTTAAACATCATAGCTAGAGGTTCTTCACTCAATCTAATTTCGTTTGGTAGCAAAGAAACCTAATCAGAATGAGCTCTTAGGTCTGGATGGGCAGCCCAGCGGGGGCTCACAGGTTGCCCTGTGCCTTAGCAGCCTCCGTGCGCACCACGAGAGAGAGGCCAGACTCCAGCCGGTATCTTTTTTTAAAAAAATTAATCTTTATTGGTACATTATAAATACACATCATCATCGCATTCAACATTGAGAGTTTGTACCAGAATACGACATGACTTGATTCTCATTTTTTCCCTTTCCCCTCGACCTGCAATCTACACCCCCTATAATACATAATCTTTGTTTCTTTTTTTCTTTGTTATTACCACATTCATTTTCCCCCTCGTATTTACCTCTACACTCTCTTCCCTTTTAAATATTTTCTATTTCACAATATCAACTATACATACAGCCAGTATCTTTTAAAAAGCTTGTGAGATGTGTTTGTAACCTGAAAAACGTTTCTTCTCTACATTTTTAAATTTTTCCATAAAGTAAGTAAATCAGAGTGATCACAATGGTCCAGGGTCATCTAGATCTTCAGCCTGTTGTGAATCATGCAGGGCCAGTTTCAGTATTCGGTTTTAGTGATCAAAGAGAGACGCCCACCAAGTAGCAGACACGGGGCCCCTGAGATATGGACCCTGATCCATTCCGGATGCCAGTGTGAGAGATGGCTAATTCGTACTCTAGGAATGTGTTATACTTATTTACAGAGAAGATATTGGCTAGATTAATCTCTTAGGCTTTACTGCTGTTAATAATCTTTATTTAAGAAGATTGATTTAAACAATTAGAATAATTACGGTGAATATACAAGTTCTTTGAGAAAAAAATCTTTAAAAGTACCTTATGTGAAAAGAACCTAATTTCTATAAGTACATGCCTAAATAGATTTTGAATAGCTTTATATTTTTATAATGTAACATACAATATAATGTTGCCAAGAAATTGGTTTTATATTTAGTTACAGTATTCAGAGTGGAAGGCAATTAATATTTTTAGTAAATGCTAATAAGTAATATGAGCCTGAAATCATTCTGTATCAACATCATATATAGCATCGAAAGCAATTTTAACTTAAAGCAAACCAATATAAAATTATGTTATGATACTTCAATTAGTATGTTCTATCTCCTAAAATAATGTTTATATATTTTATACATAGATATAGTTTAAAATGCCTGATGCTGCTATGTCTGTTGACTTAATTATGTCCTGGGCGTTATTTTTAAAATCCTTTGAAAAGTCAATTAACAACCTACAATGTTACCAGAACTTATCACTTCAAGTCATCAGTTTTTGGCTTAAAGGTGAGTAAGGGTCTAGATAACTGTATCTTTATTTGCTGTGAAACATAAACCATGCACAGTCTTGACGGGTCTGGCTCAATGAAGACATGTAACCCTTTGTAATTGATAGCACTGGTTTAGCTTGCCTAAGGTTACATTAGAATAGGTGGTTAACTGACAGAATGAGCACAGATAAAGCCAGCATTCAAACTTTAGAAATTCTCTTATGGAAGATTAAAAACTCCATATTACTTCACTCCTCTAATGGAAAGAAAAGTCAGTCACCTTCTCAATGGTATCACAACTCCAAAGTCAAACCACTGTTCTATTTCTCACTTTTTTTCCCTCCCTCTATGTCCTTACAATGCTGTCCTATGAATAGGTACATACACCTTACAGACCTTTTCAGTTGGTGATCACTTTGAATCCTCCTGAAAGGTGATGAACTTCAGATGAGCATTTCTTCCCTGGGGGAACAGAAGTTGGCTTTGCCTGTCCATTAGAGGCTGCTTGGTCCGTGGTCACTTTGAGGCAACTGTGGCATCAGACCCTCATGGCCTCTTACTACACTCAGCTATATTTGGTAACTGAACTCATGTTTCAGCAGAGTGCCACAATCTGGAATTCCAGCACTAAGCTGGGAGCAGCCCCAGGCCTAAGGGGTGGGTTCTTAGAAATTAATGCCACTCAAGTATAGAAGGAGCTATATTTATGGATCCAATAAACATAAGATTTAAACATGTTCTTTTGTGCACTGATCTTGTAGCTAGAAATCACCCCATCCATTTAATATATTCTTTCAATTACTACTGTGTGATTGCAGATAGAAAAAGTGGCATTATTAAAGGAAGTGTTTAATGGTAATCATCTGCTCTGTATATTTAACTTTTAGTTATATAGTAGATTGTCCTAAAATAGCAAATCTAGTAGCTATTTAAAAGGTTAGCCACCTGTGGAATTAAGTAAAGAGTGCCACTGCTTTCTTACTTCATGTTGTTAATTAAAAGTTATGACTATGGTGTATATTAAGACATTGTCCAAAGTAGGATGAAGGAGACATGACCATACAGGGACTGAACCTTACACAAGTTGCAACATTGGGCTCTTAGCTCACTGCTTAGCCCATCATGAGCCTGCTGTGAACATTGGCTGCAGTAACAGATGTTGAAGGAATAATGTTCATGACAAGTACAAACCCTCTTATAGTTGTAAAAATGTTTCACAACCATTTTATTGCATATTCTGCAACATTTCATTGCAACAGTCTAATATCTTGGTCTTGTAAATAATAAATGGAATAAATAAGACAACTTTTTGATCCAAGAAAAGCTGTCAGAGCCCAATCTAAGAGGGTAAAAGTAATCACACAAAAAATTCCAGTGAAGTTTACTTGAAAACAAAGTACTGAATTTCCTGTTGTCTGTATAATACCACCATACAATTGATCCAGTTTCTTATCTGAAGCAATTTTTAATAATGAAAACTTTATAAAAGTCTATCCTGGTACTTTATAGGCAAAACTGGCCCTTTAAAAACTGGTCCTCCTCAAAGCTGGTCATTTGGTTCAATATGTTCATTAATAATTGGTTTTAAAATTTACTCACATAGGAAAAAAAATCCCTGGTTGATTGTCTTAGTCCAAAGATTATACTATATACTGATACAAAAATATCACAGACCATGTAACTTATAAAGAATAAAAAATTACTTTTCATATTGCAGGAGTCTGGAAAGTTCAAGATTGAGTCACCGTCTGGAGAGGGTTCCATCTGTTTCCCAGACAGAACCTTGAAAGCTATGTCTTCCAGAGAGGAGAAATATTGTCCTTATACAGTGAAAAGCGGGTGGGAGATCAAGGTCATTAACAGGGGGACCGAATCCCATTCATGGTGACAAAGTTCATGAAATACTCCCAAAGCCACATCCCTCAATACTGGTGCACTAGGAATAACTTTTCAACATAAATTTTGGAAGGAACACTGTACCAATGATTAAACAAATGTTTACATTTGCTCAATATACAATATAAGAGCAATAAAAATTGCAAAGTACAAAGATTGATGAAATGTAAGGTGCCAGAAATGAATGAAATTGTTGGCAATGATAAATACAAAGATCAACCTAACTAAATTACAAAAACTAAATTCCTGTGGAAGGAAACACCATTTATAAGTAAGAGACAACTCACACAATCCAAGAAAGTCTCAGATGGAAAACTAGACTCTTCCTTTAAAATACTTTTAATTGACACCTGTGGATATTGCTGGGAATGAGAGCACCAGAAATTGAGAATGGTATTGGTTGAGAAAATCCATGAAGAACAGCTAGACCTTGTTTTTCTGTTTCTCTTTCAAGAAGGCAGAAGATCGTCCATTTTCAGGCCCGGAGGAAATGGAAGGGAGTGTTCTAGGTTCCAGGTGCACACAATGCAGAAGCTGGGGAGCAGGAGGCACAGCTCTGTATTTAGAACTTTATTTTTCTGAGAAGAGTAATGATCAGAATATTGAAAACTGGTAATATCTGATATATCTTGGTGTGGTTGTGGGTCTCTGCTGCATTTGTTAATATATTTTTGTGTCTGAGAAATGTCAAATCAAAAGTAAACAAGAGCCTTCCTTTAGAGGATACAATATGTTTAAGAAATGATGGGAATCAAAATGTCTCCTCTTCATAAGCCAAGTCAAAGAAAGGATTGCTGAGTTTAATCAAATGGCTAAAATGCCACATGTACCATCACTTTATTATCACAACAGTTATTAATGTTGAAATAATTAGATATTGGCTATACAGCCAAACTTAATTTCAATGTTTTAAAAGATTTTATTGTTGCCAGCAGTAAATTGTGCAGGAGCTGACAGCTTTTTCTTTCCTTCTATACCAGATTCTACCCAGACAGCAATTTTTATAAATGCCTGGCACCACATGGGCATGTGGATGGCACATACATTCATGCTAATATTTTTTTCTTATATTAACCAGAAGGATAAATATTCCTGTAGTTCCTAGGAAAAAAGGGAAGATAGGCATAGAATCAAGTAAATGTTCACTGCATTTACTAATAAAATAAACATGAGTATATAAATCAATGATTCTTTTTTTTTTCACTGTAGTCTAGCTCACAACTAGATGAAAACGTAAATTTCTCTTCTTTTTTTCCAAGGAATACCCCATAGCCAAGTTTTCTTATGTTTAGTGCTCCTTTGTCTCTGGGGAAATTGACACTTTATTAAAAATAGAAATTCAAAATTAGATACAGATGTAAAAAAAAATCCCTAAACATTTGCATGCATGTATGAAAAAAACAGTCCTATTGCGTTTTCTACAGAGAGCTGGGGGCTGAAGCTGGTATGAGAAGATGCTGGTTTTAGCCTAGATAAAGCTACATTCTCTGTCTTCTAGGAGGATGGATAGGTGGAGGGTTCTGTGATACCAGAAGGATAAATGCCCAGCCACAGCATGGTCTGGGTTTAGACACCTGGACACTCAGCACTAAGCATCATGGCTTTAGAAGCTGCAAGGAAGGAGTTAGGTGTTTCTACTTTGCAAAGACCTTGGAGGGTGGATATCTGAATCTCAGTTAAAGTGAAGTATTACTCAGCCATAAAGAATAAGTTAGAGACACTTATATTGAAATGGAAGTACCTTAAGGACATACTCATAAGTGAAATAAATAGGACACAGGTGTGTAAATACCATATCATTTCTGTAGTATGAGAACTAAAGGTGTAAATGAGGTCTACAATGTATGGTAGGTAATTGAAATAGGAAGAAAATGTTCAAAGGGAAAAGGGTCAGAGTAAAGAAGGGAAAGAAAAAATTTGATGATAAAGAAAGGAAACAAAGCTTATGTATATAAAGGTGGGGTTTTAGGGAGGGCAGGGGAATGGGACAAGTGAGAATCACAGTATGTCATGTACAGGTACAGATTCTCAATGTTGAATGTGATCATAATGTAGATATAAAATGTACCAATAAAATTAATAAAGGAGGGGACTAGACTATGGAGCAGAAGTGGTCTTTCTCACTTTTCCCTGATTATTTGGTCCCTAAATCCTGGTATCATGCCAAGAAATGATGAAACACAAGAAGTAAAAGAGTTTGAACACTTTGTGATTCCAATATATACTTCAAAGCTTGATTTGATTTTATTTAAGAATATCAAGAAATGCTGTCTTGTACACTGTGAATAGTGCAGCAAATCATGCTTATTGTACAAATATAAAAATATGAAACACAAAAGTTCTTGTTTTGTACAAAATTTGTACCACTAGTTGGACCAGAGTTCTGAACTTAGTATAAGAAGGTTCAGATTCTCCTTAGGATGGGATGTGTGCCAGCAATAGTGAATCTCTCATGTACTTACCTATTTACCATCGCGTATTCACTGAGGCTGGACAGTAGGTTCAGGTTTCTCATGTTTATTTTATCTTCTGAGAAAAATTCTATCTCTTTTGAGGTACTTGCCTTTGTGTCAACCATCCTCCCTCCCATTTCTTTTCAATTAAGACTCTGGGTCTAACTAGGCTCTTGAATCTCTCCTTCTCTCCAAGCTCTGTAATGGTCCAGCATGATTCCAGCTCCCGTTTGTTGATTTATCCCATACTTGGGCATATTAGTTCTTGCCTTGATTTTTGCTAGTGATCTGCACCTGAATGCTTCTTGTAACCATGCAAGTAGAGTTGTTATACCTCTAAAACTGTATTTTTGGGGAAAATTTTAGCCTCTTAGAACCACAAATACTTACTGTTTTACTGTGTCTGTGTGTTAGAATCCAGGAGAGTCTTAGCCTGGTGACTGTTAGGTTCAGGAGTTTGCAGTCATGATGATGTCTCCAGCTCCTTTTTCCTGAAAGCCTAGCTGGGGCTGGAAGGTCTGTTTCTAAGGCAGATCATTCACAACCTCTAGAAAAGCTTAGCACTGTGGTTGGTAAGAGCTGGATGGACCTCTCATATTACTGTTCTAGTCTTCTTTCACCCTGAGTACTTCAAGAAAAGTCAAAGCAACATTCCAAAAAGAGCAAGACATGATGCCCATTATGAGCTCACCCTTGAGGTCAGACGTTATATTTTCTGTATTATCTTTGGCTCCATAAATTGACCTTATTAACTATGGGAATGGCTACACAGAAACTCGAGCCAGTAGCAGCGTCGCTGTTGGTCCCCTTCGAGTCTGCGTACCACGTCCTGTTCCACTTAGCTCCTCAGTCTAACAGTTGCACTTGGGCACATTCCATTTTCAAAACTGCACTTGGAAACATCTTGTTATTTGACTGCAAACTTTCTTCCCCTGAGTTACTCATTTAGCCAGTACACTGATCCTGCACTACCTGTATTTCCAGACTGCAGGTCATTCTTATCTTCCTGTCACTAACGTACCTCCTGGTGTTAGGTAAATCAGAAGCACAGCATGTTTGGTGTCTTCCTCTAAGAAGATATAACTCTCAGACACTCAATAGGAAAGGGAATCAAAGGAATGCAGAGAGGAAGGCTGCATATCTGTTCATTTGTCCTCCATTTTTTTTTCTCTCTCTGGAGGCCCAAAAAGCTCTCCATCTTGAGTCTGAAAGATGATCAACTTATTCTCTCTTGTGAACATGTATTTGCTTCTGTCTTCATTCCCAACCCATTTTACCAGCAACAAGGACCATGAAGCTGCAACTGAAATGGTAATTAAGAATTCTTATCAGTAAAAAACTAAACCTGGAGGCTGAGGACCCTGAGGGCAGTGTTCTAGTGAGCCGCTTATTGGCCTGGGAAACAAGTATCCTTCAGACACAGCCAATCCTTCTACTTGCTCCTTCCCCTCTGTGCCTGTCACAGAACATAGAGCATGCCATAGAGCAAGATGTGCTGTCAGAGACTTGTGACATTTTATGTGTGCTGCTAAATAGCTGTGAAGCCCACTCTGGTTCCTATGAATTCAGTTTTATGAATTGTGGTTAAATCTGCCGCACAAGTACATCAGACCAGTGGGTGATCTTGTGGTCATGCACTCTCCTTACATAGGGCGTTTGCCAGTTTGGGTGCGCACAAAAATGATCAGAGAAGGCAATGTTAGCCTGATAATAAAAGTAGAGCTGAAGTCATCGGAGAGCAGATTTCATATTTTGTGTTTGTCTTAGTTAGAAATTTCATTTTGGCCTGCCTTTACAGGGCCCAAGTGTAGAAAAAAGTTTTATTCAGTAACAAAACCCCAATAACATTAACTTGAAAAACAAGTTTTATTGAATTTAAGGAAAATAAGTTTGACATTTATTTACAAAAAGGATAACATCATAGTATGATTAGTTAAAGTTATTTAATAATATCAAGCTGAATAAAAAAGAAAAGTACACATTATAATTATTTTAAATAGCCATATAATGTGTGAAATAATTATTAATAAATAGAAGTAAATTACTATGTTAAAATAATAATACATTCTGTATAATTGGGTCTTATCCAAGACTTAATTATTGGCTTAATTTAAAAATCTGGAATTTAACTGACCATATTACAGATCAATAGAGAAAAACCATATGATCATTTTGACATAGATTACTTAAAAGTATTTGGATGAAAGTCAACATCCACTTTCTGGTTTTGGGTTTTTTTTTTGTTTTTTGTTTTTGGTACCATGAAATGAAGGCAGGACCTTGTGCTTGCAAGGTGGGTATGGTGCCACTTAAATCTCCAGCACTCAAATCCACTTCAGTTAAAAATATTATGTGGGGTGTCTTATACTGGTACAAATCCCCATTATGGAGTGCAATCATGATGTGTATATTTAATGTACCAATAAAGATAAAAAAATATTATGTGGGATAGGAATGAATGTTCCTTCTTTAACTGTATGTATTAAGGAAATATTACATGCCTATGCATGATCTCAGCCATCTAGAATTGTGGAATGAATTAAGTACATGAACTAAGGCACCACTATATGTTTCTTTTCTGGTACAGAAATGAAGAGTTTCTAACTTTTCCTGGAAAGAAAGAGTAATTAATCTTGGAGAGAAAATGCTGTTTGCTGGAAGTTGATAGGGCTGCATGGAAGACTTGGCTCCAATGTGCTTCTAATATTTTACTCTTTAAAAATGGCATAAACTGGGTGTGGTGGTACACACGTCATCTCAGAACTCTGAGAGGCAGAGGCAGGAGGACTGCAGGTTGAAACCCAATATGGGCAACTTAGAAAGACTGTAACTCAAAATAAAAATGTAAAACATGCTGGTAGTGTGGCTTACTGTGAAGGCCCTGGTTTCCACTGTCAGTATGACTGAAGAAAAAAAGGCATAAAAGTGAAAAAGATAGGATCAGAGTTATCATCGCTACTGTTTTTTCTCCTTATGCTTTTCTTCATTGAGAACAATTTTTATTTTTTTT
>PVIR01040487.1:0-13294 GCA_004026965.1 Petromus typicus | reverse complement strand
CCGGACGGGGGCTCAGGCTGCGCTAGCATTGGCGGAGCTGGGGAATGGGGGGGCAGGAAGCAGGGGGGGGAGCGGAGCTACGGGGGGGGGTGTATAAATAGGGACGGGGGGACGTGCATCCTCCGTGAGTGAGGGGGGGGCCGCTCAGCACAAAGAAAGTGGAAAGTTTGCAGCGCGGGGCGACCGGGGCTAGGGATCTGGGCTCGCACGTGCAGGCCCGGGGGCCCCCCACGCCGAGCTAGCCGTTGCGTTTTTTTTCAGTAAGCGGTGGGGGGGGGTGTTGTTGGTATCGCCCCCTCCTTCTCCTCCCCCCAGGGGTGAAAGTGCAAGAGGAAGTGCAGCCGCTGCCATCTTTCCTCCGCTCCGAACACACGGAGCCCGGGGCCGCTGCGCCGCCGCTCCGCCGCCGCCTGCGCCTGGCCCGGGAAGGGCCCACCCTGCCGCCGCCACCGCCCGCTTGCTTCAGCTGCCGCCAGCGCCAGATTCCAGGACCGGGCCTGCGCCACCGCCCCCGTGCGCGCCCCGCCGCTGCCGCCTTAGCCTTTTGTTTCCTCTGCTCCAGCGCCCCCGCCCCGGCTCGCGCTTTGCAGGGGACGCAGCGCGCGCTCCCAGCGGGCCCGGGAAAAGCCGCGGAGCGCGCGCGCGCGCGCGCCTGCGCGGAGAACCCCTCCTCCTCCTCCTCCTCCCCACGTGCGCGCGCTCCTCTTGGCTGCGCGCCGGCGCCGCCTGGCGGGCGGGAGGGGAGGTGGCAGGCGAGATTGCAGGAGGGGTGCACCTCTTCGCTCGCGCACCGCCCCCCCGGAAGGTAGAAGGCGAAGGGGAGGTGGGCAGGCTGAGAGGAGAGAGCGGCGCGCGGTCCACCGTGGGTGGGGGCAGCTATGAGTGGAGTGGTGCATCCAGCCCTCTAGACGTTCCGATCCGGGCAGGGGGCGTGTGCGCCGGGCGCACCTGCGAGACTACAGAGCCTCGGGCCGGCACGTGTGGAGTGTGTGGACACGTCCGCTGCGCCCTGCTTCTCGCCGCTTAGGGGAAGGGAGGGGGCTGGCGGGCGCCGCGGCCAGGCTAGTGGGGAGGGGGCGGCGGCCATGGAGCGGGTAAACGACGCTTCCTGCGGCCCGTCGGGCTGCTACACCTACCAGGTGAGCAGGCACAGTACAGAGATGCTGCACAATCTGAACCAGCAGCGCAAAAACGGCGGGCGCTTCTGCGACGTGCTCCTGCGGGTGGGCGATGAGAGCTTCCCAGCGCACCGCGCCGTGCTGGCCGCCTGCAGCGAGTACTTTGAGTCAGTGTTCAGCACCCAGTTGGGCGATGGCGGAGCTGCCGACGGGGGTCCCGCTGATGTGGGGGGCGCGGCGGCGGCCCCGGGCGGCGGGGCCGGGGGCAGCCGAGAGCTTGAGATGCACACCATCAGCTCCAAGGTGTTTGGAGACATTCTGGACTTCGCCTACACTTCCCGCATTGTAGTCCGCCTGGAGAGCTTCCCTGAGCTCATGACGGCCGCCAAGTTTCTGCTGATGAGATCGGTCATCGAGATCTGCCAGGAAGTCATCAAACAGTCTAATGTGCAGATCCTGGTGCCGCCTGCGCGGGCAGACATCATGCTCTTTCGGCCCCCTGGGACTTCTGACTTGGGTTTCCCTTTGGATATGACCAACGGGGCAGCCTTGGCTGCCAACAGCAATGGCATCGCAGGCAGCATGCAGCCTGAAGAGGAAGCTGCCCGAGCGGCCGGTGCAGCCATTTCGAGCCAAGCCTCCTTGCCTGTGTTGCCCGGGGTGGACCGTTTGCCCATGGTGGCTGGACCCTTGTCCCCTCAACTGCTGACTTCTCCATTCCCCAATGTGGCATCCAGCACCCCTCCACTGACTGGCAAGCGAGGCCGAGGGCGCCCAAGGAAGGCCAACCTGCTGGACTCAATGTTAGGGTCCCCTGGGGGCCTCAGGGAGGCGGGCATCCTTCCTTGTGGCCTGTGTGGGAAGGTGTTTACTGACGCCAACCGGCTCCGGCAGCACGAGGCCCAGCATGGGGTCACCAGCCTGCAGCTGGGCTATATCGACCTTCCTCCTCCAAGGCTGGGTGAGAATGGGCTGCCCATCTCTGAAGATCCTGATGGCCCCCGAAAGAGGAGCCGGACCAGGAAGCAAGTGGCTTGTGAGATCTGCGGCAAGATCTTCCGTGACGTGTACCATCTCAACCGGCACAAGCTGTCCCACTCTGGAGAGAAGCCCTACTCATGCCCGGTGTGTGGGCTGCGGTTCAAGAGGAAAGACCGCATGTCCTATCACGTGCGGTCCCATGACGGGTCTGTGGGCAAGCCCTACATCTGCCAGAGCTGTGGGAAAGGCTTCTCCAGGTGAGAAGGGCACACCCCCCCCCCCCGACCTAATCTTCGTCCTGGCTCATTACGGTGCCCAGGCCTCGGGATGTGGGACTTGCTGGGGGATGGATCACTGGCCCTCACAGATCCATGCCAGGTTTAAGAGAGTATTTTAAGGGCCCGGGTTTTGAGGTGATGTGGCCGGGAGCTGCCTTCCCTTCCTTCAGGCAAGTTCTTTGGCACCAGGTGTGGCTTGACTATCTCCTCCTTGGGGCCTGTGTGGGACCGGATTTCTCAGAGGAGAGCCACCAGGCCTCACCATTCTCCCTAGCCTCCCTTTGTGCTTCTGGCACTAGGCGTGGGGCCCCCTTTTAGGGCAGGAGGTTGGGCTCCTCCCTCGACTTTCCTCCTCTTGAATGGCTGCTGGGGAAGGGATTGGAACAAGTGCATCTGGGACTCCTCTGCTCCCGAGGCAGCAGACCCGCTAGCACAGAGCAGTAGGCGTCCCGGCTCAGAGGCCTCGAGCTTTGTACCCCAGGCGCTCCTGGGATCCAGAGCCACACAGCCAGGCTCCCGGAGCTGCCCCGCAGTGCTGTAAGCTCGGATCAGCTCGACCTAGAGCCCAAGAACCCACGGGTCCTTCACGTGCTTTCTGGATGGCAGGACCTCTTTAAAACTCACTATCTAATGAGCCTGATGTCCGCATGCAGAGGGCTGTTTTGTTTTTCTCTTAGAGAACAGTCTGAATAGAAGGCTGATTTTAACTTGAGTCCTGAAGACCATGTGTGTGAAACCTAGGGATGCTGAACTCCCTCAGAGGGGCCCCACAGGAACCAGTCTTACCGGTCAGGCAGCCCCTACCCACCTGCTCCGGCGGGCATCTGGCTTACCAGCCCAGCTGGGGACTTACGGCTCCATCGATGGCCTCTGGGGACTGAATTCCATCCGGGTGGCATTCATTGGCTGCTGTGGCGGGAGAGGATGGGGGAGGGGAACACCGAGTTTCTAAGGGGCTTTAGTCTGGACAATGAATCACACCCCCCTCCCGGAAAGGCTGCAGCAAGGCAGCCCAGCTTCATTTTAAAACTTCAGCCTCTGGTGGAAGAAATCTTTGACTTTCTGTTGGTGGGAATTGTTGGGGGGGGGATGGGGAGAATGTAGGCAAGATCAGAGACAAATGTTCCCTTCCCCCTCCAGAAGCCTGGGCCTGTGGAGCCAGTGCAGGATAGTGACTTTGTCTTTGTCATGTTGGAGTAAGGAATAAGGATCCTCTCCCACAGTGGAAGTGACTGTAGTAGGGTCTGGCCAAGTTTGTGCCCCAACTTGATAATCTTGTTTTGGTTTTTTTGAGACAGGATCTCATCGCTATGTAGTTTGGGCTGGCCTTCAACTGACTAACCTAGTCCATGCTGGCCTCAACCTGTGTGATCCTCCTGTCACAGCCTCCTGAGTTCTGGGATTACAGGCCTGCCCCACCACACCTAGTTGATACCGTATTTTTTTTTTTTTTAATTTTTTTTAAGGTTTTTTGAGACAGGGTCTCACTTTGTGGTTCAGGCTGGCCCTGAGCTCAGCCTCAAACTCACGTCACAGCAATCCTCCTGCCTCTGCCTCCCGAGTGCTGGGATTACAGGCGTGAGCCACCACGCCCAGCACTGGTATGTGGTACTGGTTGCCGCTGGGGTGAGTCTCCACGCCCAGTATTGTTATGTGGTTACCGGGGATTGAACCCAGGTCCTTGCGCTTGCAAGACTGGCGCCAGAACCACTGAGCTATATCCCCGGCCCCTTGATACCGTATTTTAAAGTCCTTCTTGGCTTTCTCTTTTCCAGGCCTGACCATTTGAATGGACATATTAAGCAAGTGCACACTTCTGAGCGGCCTCACAAGTGTCAGGTAGGGGTTGGGCGAGGGCAGAGATGGGCGGAAGGAGAATGTTGCTGTCCTCACAGTGGTGCCTCTGAGCCAGCTGCTGTGTTTGCTGGGGCCGGCTGACTGACCACTGCTTTGCACCCCCCATCTGTCCCTCCACCCTCCCCATTCCCTCTTCTGTGCTTGACCTCAGTTCTTCTCCCCGTCCCCCTGATGTTCCTTCCTCCCTGGTTGCTTGGTCCTGCTCCCACCCTGTCCTGTCTTCACTCTGTTGCCTGGCTTTTTTCCAGTGTTTGTTGGCTCCTTGGATGGTGGGCCACATTACACAAATGTTGTCCTGGGGGAATCTGACACCTCGCTGGGCCAGGCTTCTGGTTCCCAGTAATTTGTAGGGAGGACTGCTGGAATTTTGAAAGGGCTCCTGGTGATTCAGCCAATAACCCTTCCCTTTATCTGACTACTGCAGAGCTCTTTCTAGGTCCCCTCCGCTGAGGCAGGAAATAGGGAATGGGTGGTCTTGTCTCTGAGTTCTGGCACCTGTTTAACTTCTCCTGAGCCATGCGTACACATAGCCAGGGTTTCTGGAGGACTGGTGGTCTAGGGTCTTCCTGTCCCCTGAGCTCTGTGTAACAGGATCAGGTAGGGTGGGCTGGGTCAAATTGTTACCCATATCTTCATGAACAGTGTTTAAGGTGTTACTACCTGCAGCCAGAAAATTGAGTTTCTTCTCCTGGCTACTGAACATTTCTGTGTGGATGGAAAACATACCTCTTTCTTCTCCCTGGTTGACAGTCCTCTCCTGTGGCGAGTTCCTGCTAACTATTCCTGAGGGCAAGATAACATTGCAGGGCAGCACCACAACCTCTGGCAGGACAAGCCTCTTCCCCTTGGCTAAAGGGGGAGGGAAGGCTCCCGGATGCCTGTAGGGAGGGGAGGATGCACTAGTAGGGCAGAGAGCTGGGGGGCCAGGTGTGGACAGTGTTCACAGCCGAGGAAGGCAGCCTTCCCCGAGGAGGATGACCCAGGGTGGGCCTGCTGAGGTCTGTCTCTGCCGCTGCCTTTTCTCTCTCCTTTCTCATCACAGCACACTCTGACGCTCCCAGGTAGGGTGCTGAGTAGCCCAGGTAGAGTAGGAGGAGCCCAGAGGGCAGTGGGGGCATGCCCGGTGGCCTGGGGGGGTAACCTGCACTCTCTGCCCTTTTTCCAGGTGTGGGTTGGGAGCAGCAGCGGCCTGCCGCCCCTGGAACCTCTTCCTAGCGACCTGCCATCATGGGACTTTGCCCAGCCTGCTTTGTGGAGGTCGTCCCATTCGGTTCCTGACACCGCCTTTTCCCTTTCTCTAAAAAAGTCATTCCCAGCTCTTGAAAACCTGGGCCCAGCACACTCCAGCAACACTCTCTTCTGCCCAGCCCCGGCGGGATATCTCAGGCAGGGCTGGACCGCCCCAGAGGGCAGCCGGGCCTTCCCTCAGTGGCCTGTAGGCTAGCACAGGCCTCCCTGGAGAGGGTTTATGTAGAGGAGACAAGGGCTGGCTAGCCCGAGGGCCTAGCTTTTGGGAGAGGCCGGTCTCAGCTGTTCTGGGGATGACTTGGAGCTTATTCTGCTCAGGGCTCCCAGACAGCAGCAGCAAGGAGAACCTTCCTGGATTTCCCTTACTGTCTCCGAGTTTCTTTCTGGGTTCTCTACCGTGCACCCTCCCCCCAAGAGGTGGCACCCCTGGGCATCTGTGCTTGCCTGGTTTTGGAGATTGGTGCTATCTCAGTAACTAGGCCACCAGCTTCTGTTTCCCCTCCCCTGGCATCACTTCCCGTAAGGTGCGGGATCTCTAGCATAGGCTCTGGCTGCCCCTCCTCCCGCTCTGGGATGGAATCTGCCTCCAGAAAAGCCTCCAGCACAACTCAAACTAGGGTCACCTGTGCTGCCCTCTTCCCTTCCTGCTCCGACAGGTCCTGCTTTTGTTTCTGGCAATGAATTAGACTTTTCATGTTTTTGAGGTTTTTAGCTGGTCTACTCAGGAACTAACATGTGGCTTTGTGTTGGGCCACCCCAGTATATGGCTTTAGGTACTGATAAAACATGTAGAACCTCTGGATCCCACTGGTGTGTCCCTTAGCGCCCCCGCAGGCTCCGCGGGGAGAACAGGAATGATGATAAAGTTTTCATTCTAACTTTTGAGGCTTTGTGTGTTTTGTCCTTGGTCTGTGTCGTAACTGACATGATTGTCCCCTGGTGTACAACTCCACTCATGCCCTGCCCCTTTGGCACACACTCTCCCAGGTCTGCTGGTCCATGGTTAGCCTTGTAGCCAGGTGGCCCCTAATAAGGGCCCAGTAGGGGAAGACGTGCTGGCTCCCACGCTCTGGGCAGCCAGCTGGATACACCTGAGCTTGGTTAAACAGGCTGTTTGGCCTGGTGTGAAATGCTGAATGCATCAGAGGTGAAGAGACAGCTCTCTGGGACTGAGCTACTCCTGAGGCTGCAGACGATGAAAAGGAGCCAGTTTGGAGACTGGTGCCACAACTTAGGGGGAAAGGCCACCTGAAGGGAGGGGTCTGAAACGGGAGGCTTGGTCTGCACTGCTGGATTTCTGTGGGTAAGGACATTTCCCAGGTGCAGTTCAGCCTGAATCAGGCCAGAGCGGCTCACATCTTCTATTGCTTCCAACAGCCTCATGTCTCAGGCTGGTTAGAGAGGAAATGAATTGGGATACTTCCAAAAAGGGGGCTGCTAAGGCCCATGGAGCTGGATCTCCAAAATGTCCCCGGAGGCTCCCAGACTTTGAAGATCAGCAGGCCTAGTAAGGGTTTGCATTAGGATCCTTGGTACCATTTGGGCCCCGTTTCCAAGCTGCTTGATGTCAGCAAGAAAAGCTTTAGGAAGTGTGAGAAGCAAGCATGGCAGGCTCAGTTCTGAGGGACGACGACCCAGGCCAGACAAGGAGGGCAGGAACAGCCTGGCGGGTGTGCGTTCTCAGCAGCAGGCTGCCCAGGCACCACAAGCAGTCGGCACTCTGCAGCTGGCTGCCTGTCTTCTCATCAAGATTCCTCCGTCTTCTCCCTGTCTCCCACCCAGGGAGACCTTTTCTCCTGCGTGGACCCAACATTGGAGGTTCTGAATGTTCCCTTTGGGTTAGTTCTATCTCTCCATCAACCACTTCTGTCCGGGATCGGGGAGCTTTCCATGTTCTGTGTTCTCTAAGCTTCTGGCAGGCCTAGACTTGGACTCATACTTCCACAATTTTCCCTAGAAAATTCTGGGGACTCCAACCATAGAGGGTCCTTCCTGACACGGAGAAGCCATCAGTCACTTTGTAACCTAGTGAAAATTGTTGTGTATGTGTGGAGTTTTTTCCCCCCAGTAGTAGGTTTACGTTATTAACTGTTTGCTCAGGTTAAAGTCAGCTTTCATTCCTTGAGAAATAATCAGTGGGGGAGGGGGTTGGAGAAGAGAAGCCAGCTCAGTCTGGGATTTTAATTTTGCTTAGTTAATCCTCATACAGATAATCCATTTGTGGGTAATTGAGGGTTGGCTGCCCGTCATCTTTAGGAAGCAGAGCATGACAGCTGAATCCTTCAGAGGAGAGATCCCAAAACAAGGCTGGCAGGAGACACAAGGCATCTCTTTCATAGCCCTCCAGTGGCTCCCTCTCCCAGGGTCTGGAGGACAATTCTGAATATGTGCCTTCGGCTCCATTTTCTTACACCTGGTCCATACTGGTTCTTTCCACTTGGAAGGCTCAGAACACATTGCTCAGGTCACTGCCTGGCAAAGCCAGCTGTTGTTGCTGGATAAATGGGTCATTTCTTCAGGTCACCAGATCTCTGTGGCCACTAAAGTGCAGATCCCTGTGACCATGAAACTGGGTATCCAGGATGCTTCCCCAGTCACCTTAGTGCTGGAAATCCCTGCACAAATACATCCTTAGCAGGGAAGCCCCAGTACTACGTCTGCTGTGTTAATGAGCGCCAATACCTCTCATTCACAAGATGTTAAGTCTCCTGAATTTGCAGATGGTAAGAGCACAGGCTTTGGGCTGGTTCACGTGCAGCTCTGCTGCATTCTTGTAGAGCTTCTATATGCCCGGTGTTGAGTTGGACAAGCTGCCAGGGAAGCTGAGATGGGTAGAATACTGGCCTGACTGGGAAAAGTAGTTAGATTACTTTCCATAGTAGCTAAGGCCTGTCCTTTAGGCAAGTTCAGTTTTTGGAGTTAGCTTTCTTGTTAATCAAAAGAGCATACGCACAAAACAAATGCACTGTTTCGTTAGTATACATTGCTCCACATTTGTGACATTTACTTAACGACAATGACTAGAAACAGCAAAGCTTTTAGTGCAGGTACTTGGGCTGGACAGTAAATGGTGGCATCTTCTACCTCCACGTCATTGTATGTGTTTGCTTCTTGCTTTGTACAGAATGAAATGAATAAATGTCCAGTGGTGACAGTGTTCAGACACTTACCTTAAAATCTCAGGTTCTCAGAAGTCATTTCTTCTTGATTGCAGTGGCTCACGCCTGTAATCCCAGCACTCGGAAGGCAGAGGCAGGAGGATTGTTGTGAGTTTGAGGCTGAACTACAAAGCAAGACCCTGTCTCAAAAAAAAAAGAAAGAAAATGTCATTTCTTCTAAACAGACAATAAAGGCAGCTACGTTCTAGCAAGTTAATAGGGTGGAGTTCTTTAGTGCCCATTAACAGACACTCTGTATACCCTCAAAGGTGAATATTCCTTTTGCTTACAGTTCTAAAACAGTAAACACACACAAGCACACACACAAAAGAGTAAGTCAAACCTGACCAGAACCCCTGAGGTATCTACAAAATAACTTGTAAGTTACTGTGCTCACCTCTCTCAGGCCTTCTGTTACCTTTTACATAGTCAGCAGAGAAAAGGATTTTGGGGAGACAGTGTACCAGGGGTGATGTTAGGTTCTCCAGTCTGAGGAGATGCCTGGTGACTTGAGTCCTTGGTACCAGGACATAAGTGCTAATCTTCAACTCCTCAGCCACTTGACCCTACACTGTGATCTGGTTTCCCACGGCCTTGTGCTTCTGGAGGGGTCACACAGTGTGCCTTGGGGGACTGCTCCAAGGGTAGAGAGACAAAGGCTTCACACGGTTTGAGGGCAGGGCTTGCTCCGTCAGTGACTGGTATCTTCGTCCTTGTTACTGCTGGCCGTTTACCACCTCGACATTTCACAAACACTACCACTTACTCTTCTTTTGCCTTGTTCTTTTTGCCCATTCTCATATTAGCAGAATTGGCGCTGTCATTTTATAGGCTGCTTTTTCAGTTCAAATTGAAAATATTACAAAGAGTTATCTTGTGCTTTGTCCTGCCTTTCCACTTCCTTGAGACCAAGACTAATGTCCCTTTTGACTGAAAGGAATAAACTGAATTCTTTGTATAAAGCAAAGAAGGAAAACCACAGTGTGGAGAATAGGAAGACTGGTTTATATGCCAGTAACTCATCTGTGATTCATTTACAGCTTGTGTACCTAAAGTCAATGTTCCTGGTTAAGGATGAATAAGTATTTTAACTCCTTAGTTGGTAGAAAAGCATAGAATTCAGCTTGCTGTGTCTGAGTATGTCTATGGTAAAGAACTTGTAATTCTGACTTGGGTGTCCTGTGAGGAAGCATCTCAGGAAATAAGAGCAACCCCTTGGCATTCTGGGTAAAGAGCCTAAGCCAAACTCCATTGCTCTCTTTTAATTCTAAAGGAGTCATACAATGGGTAGGAGCTATTTTTGCTTCACACAGTAAGCTCAGTCAAGTACGAATACTAGGTTTTACCTCATCTTAGTTTCCTTTCTGTCCTCAGACCTGTAATGCTTCTTTTGCTACACGAGACCGTCTACGCTCCCATCTAGCCTGTCATGAAGACAAGGTGCCCTGCCAGGTGTGTGGGAAGTATTTGCGGGCAGCGTACATGGCAGACCACCTGAAGAAGCACAGCGAGGGGCCCAGCAACTTCTGCAGTATCTGTAATCGAGGTAATCTCCCCACTATTTCCTCATTTCCAGAGGAGGAGCCTGAGCTTGTGTCCGAAGCCCAGGGGTGTCTTGACCACCCTACCTCCAACTACACTCTGCACAGCCCTCTTTCTCATTGAATGACAAATGTTTTCATCAACCCAGCTAGCTGTTTGCAACCCTTCCTTCCCAAGAAGCTTGGAGTGCTTGGAATGGGAGGTCGCAGGAATCCCTCAGAGGTGATTCCCAGACTTGGGCTCAAACATACTTGCTGTTTAGGTGGCAGGATGGATGCGTTTTGCAGACAGTGCTGAACTGTTTTGGTTGGTTGGGGAGTCAGTAGGTTCCAGAGTGGGATAAAAAAGAGGTTCTACTTCAAAGCTTTTGCAGCCTGGTTCACTGGCACATGCAACTCTGCTGCTAAGGAAGGAGGGTGTGTGGAAAGGCAGAAACTTCTTAGCACAAGTGGTCAGAAGGGAGCTCAAATTCAATTAGACTGTGACCTTGTCAAGAGAGGAAGGGGAAGATGCTCTGAGCAGGACAGTGTGCTTGATGAAGAAGTTGGCCTATATTGTGTTGGTGACAGTGTCACAGTGTTGTGACAGGTGAAGTCAGTCTGGTCTCTGAGCCTCTGCTGTGCCTGGATGGCAGCTGGAATTGCTGGAAGTTTGTGTCAGTGTGTGTGGGGGGATTGCTCCATATCTGTGCCGAAGGAGGTTGGGGCAGCCATCACTGTGGATGTGAGGATGCTTTTGCATGGTGCGCTTGCTTTGGCCTGGTGGGGATGTTGCTGGGATGTCCTCGGCTCCTGGGTCACTTGTCCCAATACTGCTGAGAGGCTGATGTGTGGTTCTGTGGGCTGAACACTGGACTGGGAGTCCAAGGACCCTGGGTTTAGTCTTAGCCCTTCACTGTGTGGCCTTGACCTATCCCTTTCTCTCTCTGTCAAATGGGGTTAAGAAAATTTTTTTTTCTCATGTCACAGGGTTATTGTGAGGATCCCAGGATACAAGGTAGGTCGGAGTTCTCTGAGCCTAACCCTTATACTTTGTACTAATGGTAGGAACGGTGCTGTTTGCTGAAACTCAGTGTCCCTAGAAGCCTTGGCTGGACTCGGTGGGTGCCTGTGCTGTTTCCATGTGCCCCAGGTTCTTGGTGGAGGGAGATCGCTGAGTAAATGGGTGTTCCTGGTGTCCTAGAATTGGGTGCCTCCTGGAGACTGCACATCTTGGGGGTTTTCATGGAGGCCACTGAATGTCAATGTTTGTTCTGCCAGGAAACCTGCTGTGAAACTAAACAGTGGTAATTAGACCTGCTTAAGCTATCTGTCCTGTTTTCTGACATGTCACACCCCGTTTCTGGTGGGAACTTCCTCTGGGGAACTGGCAGTGGGGTTGTAAGCGCGTAAAGAGTAATCAGGATGACCTGTACTGGGGCCACCCCAGCCTTAGAAAAAGCTGGTTTCTTTTCTTCCTTCATCCTGACGTGGCTTCCTGACAAATAATTCTAAACCCTCTGTAATGTGTCACTAGCAGATCTTTTGTCAAGTTTTCAGTATTCAAGTTCTAAGTTCCAGAACTAGGGCCAGAGACCAGAGGCTGAGGACCACTAGAGTAGAGAAAGACAGAAATGATAAAACCTAAAAAGCCTAGCCCAGATGGCACCATATGGCAAGAACTGGACGGAGACCTAGGGCTCTGGGAACCAGCTCAGGAAAAAAGAAGAGCTGATAGCAGCAGAGAACAACTGAGAAAGTTGACCCATTTAGGAGAGAGCTGATGTGGCAAAGTCAATAACTGTTGTATGTCAGGATTTTTTTTTTTTTTCCCCTGAGAGCTGATAAGAGAGGACTTGGGCAATAGCCACAAACTGAGACTGGGTGGAGAATCCAGAAGAGTAAAACCAGAGCCTACCTTTACTCAGAGAAGCCAACCTCAGATCTGGATCACAGGCTAAACATCTTTAGGTGCCACAATCAAAGCTCATTCCTCCATGAAAACAAAGCTGTGGTCCAACCCACACTGGGGTACCTGGAAAACAGTTGTAGTGTTTTATCAGAAGAGGAGGAGCAGGTTGCTACCCCTGGTTTCATTTCTTGGGACAGAAATAGTAAGAGGCCTGTTAGTGTGCTGGTGCGTGCCTGTGATCCCAGCACTTGGGAGTCTGAGGTAGGAGGATTGCCTCAGGTTTGAGGCCAGCCTGATCTACATAACCAGGCCCTGTATAGAGACATTGGAATTAGAATGCAGAGAACTCTGTGTTATCATTGGTCCTAAAACTACTAATGCTTTGCTCAAGTATCTGATTTTTTTTAAATGCACGCCCAGAGACTGAACCCGGGAGTGAGTGCTGAGTTTTATCCTCAGAAGACTCCACTCCTTTTTGAGACAGGGTCCTGCAAAGTTGCTCAAGCTAGCCTTGAACTTGTGTTTTGTTTTGTTTTTTTTGAGACAGGGTCTCGCTTTGTAGTTCAGGCTGGCCCTGAGCTCAGTCTCCAACTCACATCACAGCAATCCTCCTGCCTCTGCCTCCCGAGTGCTGGGATTACAGGCATGAGCCACCATGGCCGGCACTGTGGTGTGTGGTACTGGTTGCTGCTGGGCATGAGTCTCCATGCCCAGTATTGTATGTGGTTACCGAGGATTGAACCCGGGTCCTTGCGCTTGCATGACAGGCTCCGGAACCACTGAGCTAAATTCCCCAGCCCCTAGCCTTGAACTTGTAATCTGCCTGCTTTGGCCTCCCAGGTAGCTTCAGTTACACCTAAGTACCACCACACCTGACCAAATTGAAAGTTATCTTGGCTGGGTGTGTAGCTCCATGCGGTAGAATGCCTAGTGTGTGTGAGGCACTGGGTTTGATCCTGGTGGGAACCGGAACCAGAACCAGAAATAAATAAACAAGTAAATATGAATTCTCCTTTCTCTGCCAGGGTTCAAGCAAAAGGATAAAATTATGATTAAATGAGGTACTGGATGTGGTGATAACAGGTCTGTAATCCTAGCACTCAGGAGGGTGAGGCAGGAAGATCAGCTCAAATTCAAGGCCAGTATAGGCTACAGAGGGAGGGTAGGGCCAGTTTGAACTAAAAAGTGAGACCTTGTCTCAAAAAAGAAACAAAAAAATTTT
>PVIR01040486.1:0-13312 GCA_004026965.1 Petromus typicus | reverse complement strand
GAGCCGGAACCACTGAGCTAACTCCCCGGCCCTGAAAACTAGTTTTTGACAGCTGGAGACACTGGGCTTTTTGGTTAAGGTTGAAGCCAAAATCTATATTCATTTTCTTGCAGCCTGCCTAAAATTTTTTCCTAGGTAATATGCATTTCATCTTTGAAACCATCTAACAATATAGAAAAAAGCAATAGATTGTAATCCTACCAACTTAAATTGTGCTCAAAGTGGGCATAGTGGCACAAACCTGTAATTCTTTCCCCTATAAGGCTGAGGAAGGAGGATCATCCTCGACTTGGAGGCCAGCAGAGGCTGCATAGTGAGTTCCAATCTAGCCTGGATTGACAGAGTAGAGTTTATCTCAAAAACAAAACAAAAACCAAACCCCAACCCAACCAAAACAAAACAAAAAACCCTATATTCAAACTTTCCCCTGCACAGTTTGTATTTTGATGTTTGCAGACAACCATTCTTTTAACAACCAGCACTTTAAAAAAAATTAGAGAAAATGTTGAGTTTTTTGGTTTTCTGACAGACTTCGTCCAGGAAGAAAGCCTTCTTGATTAAAAAGAAAAAAAAAAGTTTGATGTAAAGTATTTTAAAGAGACCAGCAAACATCGCGCCTTTACTATGGAGAATTAGCAGTACTGAAAAGGATTAGCACGGACGGGTTCTTTTCAAAATGCTGCACGTTTTCCTCCGGCTCCCACCAGGGCGGAGGAAGCCTTCGGCGCGCAGAGGCCGACGGCGCGGAGCCTCCGGCTGGGGGCAGCAGGTGCCTGGGCCGCGCCCTCCTTGGGCCTAGCTCCCCGGCGGGGGCCCGGGGTGCCGAGGCTCGGGGCGGGCACGAACCCGGAGCCCCGCCCCGGCCCGCGCGCACCCGCCCCGCGCCCGGCGGAGCATGACCGCGGCCGGCCGGGAGGCGCGCGGCGGGCGGGCGGCCGGGCCCTGGTCCCTCCTCCCGCGCCCTCGGCGGGCGCAGCTGCCGGCGAGGCGCGCGGCGCGCAGGCCGGGCGGGGCGGGGAGGGGCGGGGAGGGGCGAGGGTCCCCGCCCCGACGCCGGCCCGGAGCGCAGAGCCCGCGCGGGACCCTGGCGGCCGCGGCGGCGCCTGACGCTCGGCGCCGGAGCCGCTGCGGGGCCGCATGTCCGAGGCTGGCGGGGCCGAGCCAGGCGGCGGCGGGGCGGGGGCCGGACCCGGGGCGCTGCCGGCCGCGCCCCCGCAGGGCTCCCCCTGTGCCGCCGCCGCCGCCGCCGCCGGGGGCTCGGGCGCCTGCCGTCCGGCGACCGCGGGGGCGGCGGCGGGCACGGCCGAGGGACCGGGAGGCGGCGGGTCGGCCCGGATCGCCGTGAAGAAGGCGCAGCTGCGCTCCGCGCCGCGGGCCAAGAAACTGGAGAAACTCGGAGTGTACTCCGCCTGCAAGGTACCGCGCCGCCCCTGCCGCGCATGCCGGCCCCGGGGACCCCCGCCCCCACCCCGCCTCCCGCCGGCCGGCTGCACCGCGGAAGTGCTGCTGTCGCCTGAGCGGGGAGCTGCCTCTCGCCTCGGGGTCCTGCTGGGTTGAAAGAGGGGGGTCGCCGAGACCTAGAGCCGTTCGTTCCGCCCCCTTGGAGGGATTAACCTCGGCGTCCGAGGTCCGGGGCTACTCTGGGCTTTGTTGCTCTGTAGGAGTTCGCCAGAGGCTCTGCGGAATCGAGCTGTGTCTGGTGTGGCAGACTAGCTGGGGTCTAAGAAACACCTCTTGGGGGACCTGAGCGGTCCCCTTAGCGATGGACCCGGCCCGGTGGCCCACGGAGAAGAGCTGGGTTAGAGGAGTGAAGGCGGAGAACGGTTCGGGCTCTGGCGCGTGGGGAAGACGGGGCAGGACTGCGCGCGCCGGGTAGGTGGGCACAGCCCGCGGCCGGGGTCCTGTGGCGCCTGGTGGCTTCGGCGTGCGGCGACAGCCCTATCATTATTGCATTATTACTTGTTTAGCTAAAGCGCGGTCCCAGCTGCTCGGGTGTAAACAGGGCTTGGCAAGGTGACAGCCCGGCGGGGCCGGCGCTGCCGCTCAGGTCGAGGGCGCGTTTCTCGCCGCCTCCCCCGGTGCTCGCTCCGGGCACGCGGGGGTCCGAGCTGCCGCTCCCGCGGAGGGGGCTCCGCTCCCGCGGTGGGAGGACGGCCGAGGCCGCGGCCGACCGGCCCTGCGCTGTCAGCAGCGGCTTTGTTTTGACAGGGTGACAGCCGAGGGGGCGGGGACTTGGCCTTGTCAGCTCCTGCGGCCTGTGGCCGAGGCGGGGAAGACGCTAACACACCTCCGTGCGTTCCTCCCGCCTGCAGCAAACCGGGTCACGTTCCCAGATTCCGGCTCCCACAGCCCGGCCGCAGGGTCACCTCCGAATGGTGGAGGCGCGGTTGTTGGCCCTCTGGACAGCTCGCCCTGATGGTGCCGGTTTTAGTATTTGAGGAGCTCGGAAAGGCGGGGAAGGTCCGTGCCTTCCCGTCCCGCACCGTTGCCTCACGTTTGCGCCGAGCACCCTTCTGTTCAGGAAGTGATCTTTGAACGCTTGCAGAACCAAGACCCGTGCTTCTCAAACTTCTAGGTGCGCACTGGTCGCCCGCGGAGCTGGTTGAAATGCTGATTCGAATCAGCAGGTGTGGGGCGCGGCAGGGAGTCAGCTTTTCTAGCAAATTCCCTGGCAGTGCTGTGCAGGTTCACGAAGCACATTCCACCTGGTGCGACCTCCGGTCAGACCTGGACAGTGAGTTCCGAGTCCCCTTGGAAGAAAAGTGGAAATTGGGATATAAGAGTACTGCCACGTGGTTGGTATTTCTTCAGAGAGAATGCAGGGATGCCAAGGGGGAGTGGACTTTTAGGAGGAGGCAAAGGCCAGGAGTCGCTTTGGAGGACGTTAGGCCAAAGAGAAGAGGTCCTCGAGGTAGTTAGTGGGCAAAAGGGAGAGTTGTGCAGGGTCGTGGGTAAGTTCAGTTCCGTGATGGGCTTGGCATTTCGCAGCCGCGGGGGCTTGTGTAGGAACCGGGGCGGCTCAGTGCTTCTCCAAAAATTTTTTTCTGAATTTTTCCTTGTGTTCCCGTCACCACCTCTTCTCCCTGTCGCCTGTTGTGGCCATCGTGTCTGGATGCTTATGCTTTCCGGGAGTTTGGGTTCCAAGACTGTGTGTAAACATGACCCCGCGTTGATGTTTTTGATGCTTTAAAATGTCCTTGAGTGTATAGATGAGCCTGGTGGACCATACCTTTATTCTCAGTATTCTGGGAAGCTGAGGCAGGAGGTCACAAATTCAAGCCCAACCTTGGCAAGATAGAAACTTAGTGAGATCCAGTGTCAAAGTAAAAAGTAAAAAAGGGCTGGAGGGTGGGAGGCGGTTGCTCCCAGTGAAAGTTCTGGGTTCAGCGGCCTCTTCTAAAGTTTTTGCCTTGAGTATTTCCTGTTCACATATACAACCACACTAATAGAAAAGGAAAGCCTGTCTTCTCTTCCCGCAGCTGGAAGAGTCTGACAGTGTGAGTTTTTATGTTTATTGTTTAGTAACTATTTCAATGTCCCGGGGCTGGGGATGTAGCTCAGTGGTTTGGTTCCTGCCTGGCAAAGGGAAATCCTGAGTTCAATCGCTGATTGAAGAAGGAAAAAAAAAAATAAACAACAAACAAAAACAATCAAAGGGCCTCAGCTGGGTGGCGGGCTTTGTGCTAGGGGCTGGGCCTGTGGTGTCCAGTACCCAAGTCCTGTTGGAGCCAACTGACTGCGTGTGCGTGCACGCGCGCCTCCGTGGAAGCGTTGAGGCCAGACGCTGGGAGGTGGTGAGCCACTTATAGTGAAATTGTGAAAAATTCTTGGGTCTCAGCGGGGACCCTTAGCAGAGCGGCTCCTGCGCGGGGCTGGGCAGCCCGGGTGAGCGGGAAGGACTTCCTGGAGGAAGTGTCTCTGGCTGTGGCCGTGGGGTGGGTGGGGTGAAGCTTCTGCCGCAGGAGAAACCGAAAGGCTGGAGCAGCGCCAACCGGGGCAGCTTCGATTCCACCCGCCGGGCCTGGGGGAAGGGTGTGTGTGGTGGGAGGGCCTGGAGAATTCGGGAATCTTAGCCCAGGGAGTGACATTGTTTACAATTTTTTTTTTTTCTTTAAACTAGGGTTGAGTGGGTTTGTCAGCGCCGAAAGAGCAGTCTGTGGTCCTGTCAGTTTTTGGTGCGCTCGGTGTATGCCGGACAGGATGGCTTGCTTCCCCTTTTGCCAAGGGCCACTTGGCAAGTAGGAGAGGAGGGGCTTTGGAGGGGGGAAGGGGTGTGACTCGTGCCCAAGGCCCTAAATTCCGTCACCCGAGCCATAGCAGGGGGTAACTCCTCGTGAGATTAGAGGAGGGGATGGACCTGGAAAGAGGCGAGGTGGTTTTCTGGGGGCAGTGGAAAGAAGAGCAGGCCTGGACCTGATGGAAGTCCTGGCCTTTAAACAGAAACACAAGGGAGCCAGCCGTCGGCCAGAGTGGACCGCCCCGCCCCGGAGAGGAGAAAAAAGAAAGGAAAACAAACTTGTTTTGCAGGATCCAGGGTAAAGTTGTTTGAACTGTGCCCTGGCAAAGACTGCTTCAGAGGGGTCAGTTGGCTTGCGTGTGACAGAGCCACAGTAATCTTGACACTGTAGACGGGACCCGTCAGTTCCTCTGTGTTACCTTGGGCCTTTTTTAAAAGACCACAAGCTCGGCCTGCTACCTCAGGACTTTTGCGTACATTGTTGTGCAGGACCAAAAGCTCTTAGTTCCACTTTTTGAAATGAACTCCCAGGGCACCACCAGGGAGGTGGGTGGAGCTTTGCTTAGCCAAGCTTGCACAAGGACCCCTGGGGTACTCCATTTCCAGTGCAAAAAAACAGACATACCGATCAAACAAATAAATAACACAAACTCTAGTTCTTTCTGCATGTCCCAGAGCCCTAGTCTGCCCTTTCCCCTCCTGACCAGCCTTCCCATTAGAAATCATCCAAACTCTGTTCTCTTCCTACCTGATGCTTTTTTTTTTTCTTTCTTTCTTTTTTTTTTTTTTTTACAGTATGGGGATTGAACTCAGTCCCTTTTGCTTCCAAGGTAGGCACAGTATCACCTGAGCTAAATCCTCAGCCCCTTTCCCATGTATGTATATATATATTTTTTTGTATGTATATATTTTTTGAGACAAGGTCTTGTTTTTGTAGTTCATGCTGGCCCTGAGCTCACTTATATAGCCCAGGTAATCTGTGAACTCACAGCAATCCTCCTGCCTCTGCCTCCTGAGTTCCGGGATTACAAGCCTGAGCTACCATGCCCAGTACTGTGGTATGTGGTACTGATTGCTGGTGGGTGTGAGTTTCTACACCCAGCCCAACATTGTTGTATGTGACTACCGAGCATCAGCCAGGGCCCAGAACCACTGAGCTAAATCCCCGGCCCTTTCTTTTTTCTTGAGACAAGGTCTTGCTTTGTAGTTCAGGCTAGCCTTAAACTCTGCAATCCTCCTGCCTCTGTCTACTAAGTGCTAGGTTTATAGGAGTGAGTCACCACACCTGGCATTGTGGTATGTGGTTACTGGGGATCAAACTCGGGGCCTTATGTTTGCCAGGCAGATGCTGGAACCAATGAGCTAAATCCCTGGCCCTGAAAAAACGTTTTCTTTACGATGAGTTCTCACTGTCTAGGGGTCTCAAACTCGGGCCTCTTGCCGATATAGGGAGGATAGACACAGCTCGCACACCTTACTACACGTCCGGAGTTCATGTTCTCTAGAACAGAAGGATGAATTCTAGGAACAATGAAGTTTAAGGATAGGAAAAAAGTATTGAAGAGAGAGTTAGCTTTTGCCTAAGAGACAGGAGGAGGACCTGAATGAGTTGCCTACCCACTCTGATTCCCAGGGCATTTTTATGGAGCAAAGCCATGAAGTGAGGACATTCAGGGTGTGACAAAGCTGTTGTCACCTAGTAAGATGAGGAGAGTATAGTTGGAGAAATCACAAAATCTATGATCAATAAGATTACAAGTATAGGGCTGGGGAGTTAGCTCAGTGGTTCTGGCGACTGTCTTGCAAGCGCAAGGCCCAGGGTTTGATTCCCCGGTAACCACATACCATACTGGGTGTGGAGACTCAACCCAGCAGCAATCAGCACCACATACCACAGTGCCGGGCGTGGTGGCTCACACCTGTAATCCCAGCACTCGGGAGGCAGAGGCAGGAGGATTGCTGTGATGTGAGTTTGAGGCTGAGCTCAGGGCCAGCCTGAACTACAAAGCGAGACCCTGTCTCAAAAAAAAAAAAAAAAAATGCAAGTATAGGTGCTTAAGGTAATACTGATTAAATTTGGATCCATAGCCAGCTTACAAGGATTTTCAGTTAGCATCTTTACTGGAGAGAGTGGCTAAGACCTAGGTCCCCCAGCCGAGTGACTGATACCTATTTGGAACATCCTTGCTGTTTATCCTATGTGGGTTTGGAAGTCTCTCCCCTTTTACAATCCTAGCCTTCAGTGAAGGTGCCTTCGTGTCCTCTGTGTTGGCTCTTCACTGACTGGCCCTGTCTAACTACCTACAAGATATCTCATTAACTTACATGTGTAAAGTATTGCCTCCCAAGTGCTGGACTGTGGGCACACCACCGGCGTGCCTGGCTGGCTAAGGGAGACTTTTCACTTCAACAATGCTAGGTATACTACAATGATGGTTTCTTCCTCTCTCTCTCTCTTTTTTTTTTTTTTTTTAAATTTTTTAATCTTTCCTGGTACATTACATATACGCATCATGATTGCACTCCATAATGGGGATTTGTACCAGTATAAGACACAACTTAATTCTCATTTTTTCCCATAGCCCTACCCACCCTACCGGCCCCCCATATACATAAAATTTGTTTCCTTATTTTTTCTTCCTTTTTCTTTCTTGGGGTACTGAGGTTTGAACCCAGGACCTGTGCACTGAGCTACGTTCCCATTTATATTCATATATGTGTGTGTGTGTGTATGTGTGTATGGTTTTAGACAGAGTCTTGCTAAATTTCCCTGTTTTTCCCCCCAGGCAGCCCTTGAACTTGCCATGTAGCCCACCCTCTCCCAGAATTTAAGGTAGTCCTCCTGCCTCTGTCTTCCAGAGTGTAGATCCTAGCTGCTTTTTAATATAAAGGAAAACTACATGATTATGATTAGTCGAGGAGCCCAAGTAAAAATTTTTTGTAAGTTACCTACTGATTTAAAAGGCAAAATCCATTGACCCATCTGAAAGAAACAGGCAGCTATGAATGGTAGTACATGCCTGTAATCCTAGTGCTGTAGGAGGCTGAGGCAGGAGGACTGCAAGTTCAAGCCCATCCAGGGCAATTTACTGCATTTCCTCCAAAATAAGACCTAATTGGAAAATGAGCCCTGGCATGATTTTTCAGGATGCTCATAATATAAGTCCTACTTTCCAAGTAAACCCCAGTTAATAATGACGGACACATTAAGTACATCTGATGCAACATCAATGGATATACTGAATTATAAAATAATAACATTAATATTCTTTTTTTGGTACTAGAGATTGAACTCAAGACCTTGTGCTTGTCAAGGAGTAATATATAATTAAATATAGATGAATATTATTGACATTATTACTGAAATGATAAAGTTGATTCATACTGAAGCGGTGTATTTGGACAAGAGGTAAATGTCCACGAGGCTTGAGCCTCATTGCCAAATGACCAGCCAGAGTACAGACGCAGCACATAAATAACGTGCACACTTGGTAATAGATGGACATAGCTACGAGTCTTCCTAATTCAGCGCATCCTTCGTTGTAATGGATTTATGTAATGAACTTGTGTGAAACAAACACTTACAAAATTTCAGTGTCTGCAATTTTTTGTTACCTTTGTGTGAACTATCATTCTTTTTTTTAAAGTTTTTTGAGCCAAGGTCTCATTTCGCATTTCAGGCTGGCCCTTAACTCACTGTGTAGCCTGGGCTAGCCTTCAACTCACAACAATCCTCCTGCCTCTGGCTCCCGAGTGCTGGGATTACAGGCACAGGTGTATGTAGTATGTGGTACTGATTGCTGGTAGGCATGAGTCACCACACCCAGCATTGTTGTGTGTGGTTACCAGGGATGAACTCAGGACCTTGTGCTTTCAAGGCAGGTGCAGCACCACTGAGTTATATCGCTGGCCCATTTTTTTCCATCATTTTTAAGTGGCATTATTTTTGTGCCCAATCCTGTCTCATAAGTTTCAACTAACACTTGATTTAGTGGAAACTCTGAAGCCTTGTGTGCAAGATGTCACGACTTGAGTGAAGAACTCGGGAAGAAATCACTGACAGCTTTATTTTCAGTGTACTACGTGTAGGCCGAATGGAGAAGCAGCACTCATTACAGGACAGCTCTGTTGCTGGATGTGAGAAATGGGGACCAATGGTTCATCTCACTTTGGGAATCATGGCAATATATTAAATGGAGAAAATGGAGTGGTAAGAAATGCAGTCTGGAATTTGGAGTTTGGAGAGTTATGATGATATTAAAGAAAATGGCATTAATATATTTGAATAAATATAAGAAAATAAGACATCCCCTATCTGAAAATAAGCCCCATTGCAAAAATTAATAAAAGACTCCATGCTATTTTTTGAGCTATACAGTATGGAAGTCAGTCTTGAAGTCCAGCCAGGCCATTTGTATGATGTTAGGGACATGTCACATACTTTTTCTGTGAGAATCTTAATCACTGCATCTGTGAAATGGAGACTGTCACTTCAGTCTTGAAGTTAGAAAAGGTCCCTACAAGTTTCTAACACGTAATGATGCTGTGTTAATTGTGTTCCACTGATTTGTCTGCTGATTTACTCTGGTTGGAGGCTGCCAAGCACTTACGGAAGATCTGCTTGCTTAGATCCTGGGCCGAGTGTCATATTTGCAAAGTTGGGGGCACTGGACTGTAGAACCAGTCGTGTGGGCGGACACTGCAGGTTGCACACAGGGTCTGTGCACTGGGCTCCATCTCCGGCCCTTTTTACTTTTTTCATTTTAAGAGAGTGTTGTTTCCTGAGTTGCCCGAGCTAGGGTCAAACTTGTCATCTTCTTGCCCCAGCCTCGCAGAGTGCTGGGATGACAGGCATTTGCCATCATATCCTGTTCAAATTGGTCTTCATTTAAAAAAATCACAGTCTGTCATCTAAAAGTAACACTGACTTTTGAGTATGCAGAGTGGAGGCCGAGGTATCACCCTGAAGAGAAGAGGTGCGCCCCCCCCCCCCCCTTCGCTGAAGGCTCCTGGGCACTAGAGCAAGCCTGCTAGCAGGTGCAGGCTGCTGAGGTGGTGGAATGTATCTGACAGCCCAGCACTCCAGTGGGCAGCTGGTTCCACCCCATCTCCTTACTGGGAGTTGAGACCAGGGAACATTCAGCTACATCCCCAGCCTTTTGAACTGTTGAAACTTTGAGGCAGGGTCTTCCTAGGTTGCCTGGGCTAATCTTGAACTTGTAGCTCTCTTCTTCAGATTCCTGAGTTCCTAGGAGCATAGGTGTGTGGCCACCATGCCCAAGGTAACTTAGTTCCTAACTCAGTGTGGAGAGAGCTGTACATCTCATCCAAGAACAACCATTGGAGAATGGTTGTCAGTGTCGGAGACATTTCTGATCACTGCGGGCAGGAGGAGGGAGTAGCAGTAGTGGCTGGTAAGCCGAGGGCCGTGGATGTTGCTGAGAACCCCTTCAGGCTCCACCTGGAATTGCCTGATCCCAAATGTTAGTAGAGCAGAGGAACTCGGCTTTGGAGGAACATATTGTTACCATGTCATGAGCCCTTTTGCAACACAGGAAAAATCAGTGCTTTTAATGTTAGTTGGAGTGACACTTGAAGTCTGAAAAAAATCTCACTTTGGGAATCATGGCAATATATTAAAATCAGCTCTGTTGCAGTATAATTTATAGGTCACCTACTGTGCGGGGACAGTGGGATGTTTTGAGTGTTTGTACACAGTTGTTTTATCCATCATGACCACAGTCAAGTTTTGCAATTTCTTCCTTTCCACTGAAATGTTTGTTCCCTCCAGCTTGTTTTTCTTTCTCTTTGCTGGGAATTGAAACAAAAACCGAGGGCAAATTAGGCAAAGCAGTCTTTTCTTTTCTGTTTGTACTCGGATTAAGCTCAGGATCTCACACTTGCCAGGCAGGTGTGGCTCAGCTGAGCTGTGTATCCTGGCCTCAGAGCAGTCTGGCATTGAGCTGCATCCGTATACCCCCTCCTGTCAACTTTTAAGGGATACTTTGGATTCATTGGTCATTTACAAACAGAAAGCAAACCAAAAATGTCTTTTTGGAAACTCCTCAAATAGGCAGCGTTATAGTAAGAAAGAAAACACAGAAGTTAGTATAAAATGATTTAAAAGTCAGTACTTTAGCCACATAAACCCATAGCACAGTTATGTCTTATGCGATGATTTCTGTGCAGGACAATGTCAGCCTAAAACACACACCAAAACTTTCCCTTGGTGGGTATGATGCAGAAAGCCCAGAGGAGAGCTGACCACATTTAATTTTGCGTTCTCATAAATTTTCAGGGAACAAGGAGATTCAGGCCTGGGAAACCTCAGATTGCGATTTGTAGTTTATGTAACAGAAAAAGTAGTTTACAAGGCAAAACAGAACAAAATCTGCTGAGAACAGTTCTGTTTTAGCTTTCATGTGCTTGCAGACTGATTTGTGATGCGGCGCTGGTGAAGGTCTTTTTCGTTTTTTATTTTTTTGTCTTTTTTGAGATGGGGTCTTGCTGTGTAGTGCAGGCTGGCTTTGAACTCTCACTGTGTAGCTTAGGTTGCTCTCAAACTTGAGAGCTGGAGCTAAGTGATGATGTAAGTCACCATGCCCGGCTACCCTGATTTATTCTGAGGGTTAAATAGTTTAGTGTACGTGGAAGGTTTTAAGACATGAGCATTCCACAGACATCTCCGTTATTTTTAGAAGTGTTTCCTTGAGGCCAGGTTTAGTGGCACACTAATCTTGGCACCCAGGAGCCTGCGGCAGGGCAGTCATGAAGTTGAGGCCAGTGTGGGCTTTGTAAGCATAGGGAGACTCTGTCACACACAGTGCACAAGGAAAAGTTCTGTTGGTATCAGCAGTTCACGTTTTACCTCCCGTTACTTGATTGATCTTCCCTTGAATAAGTGGAAGGTAAGTCAGGTGACTTTAGGAATAGGGAGCTGACAAGGAAAGTAAGGGAGGTGACTTCTTGAAGCTCCAGGGGATGCCCGGAAGGTACTGGCCCAACATATGCCGTTTCCAAGCTTTCTCCTGGGAGTTAGGACGTTGCTTGTCTTCCAAGTGGCTTCCGGAGAGGATTCCGCTTGTTTCAGGTGGTCTGCTCTCTTGGACATTTACTGCACTCCTATTAAGAGGTGTGTTCAAAGACTTTCCTAGACCATTGATAGTGCAGGCCATAAAGTAAACAAAAATGGGTGTTTTTTATTACTGGCCCAGGACAGGCATCAGCAAGTCTTGATTGTTTTAAAGCTGACAGTCAAGACTGATGGTGGTGCTGGCCCAGTAGAATTCCCCGTGGAGGGAAGATGAAAGTGAGAAGCCACTCAGGCGGGAGAAGGTGCCAAATGTGTCAGGAGGATAAGAAATTGACACCCTTAAACTTTAATGGTCCCTAAGCAGCTCTTCATGAAATGATACATAGCAGTATTTCAGCACAATCAGAAGGAAAATCATTTAAAATATTTTAAGTTTATTACTACATACAATAAAGTGCTTAAGTCATATGTTAGCAGCTTAAGGAATTTTTTACAGATGTGTACATCTGTGTAGCTCCCACCCAGATAAAGCTGTGGGACGTTTTCTACCCTGGAACCCGTATTCTGTTACCAGACATTAGTTTTGTCTGTTGTTCGGCTTCACATAAGTGGAATCGTATGGTGTGAACACTTCGTGTCTGGTTTCTGTCACTCGGTATTATGTCTGTGAGATGCATCCATGTGGTGTGCAGCAGTTGTTTCTAAAGTCCTATGTTTTCAAATGAATGAGTGAAAAATTTGCAGCTATTTGGAGGATGAAGTCAGCGGATGTGGACCCCTTAAAAGAATGAAAGAGTGGGGGGGAAAGGGGGTGGGAATTTGATATTCACGTGTACAGAAAGAATGCATGAGGGCAGGAATAGCAGCAGGAAATCAAGGTATGCTGGGTCAAGGTCTCCCAGTGCAGTGCATGCTGGACTTGAGCTTGCTATGTAGCCTAGGCTGGCCTTGAACTTGCAATCCTGCCTTAGCTTCCACACCATCACACCAAAATCCTTGCCCAATAGATGTTGGTGAGGAGCAGAATTGAAATGATGAGGCGGGTTGGGCCCGTGACACCACAGATGGTGGAATGTCAGCCTCGTGGGTCCCCTGTCCCTGGAGTCTGTGGTGGGGAGCCCTAAATGGTACCTATCACACGGAGCCCTGCCATGCCCTCTCTGGTTCTGGAAGATGGCTAGAACTCTTACGTGTGGCACTCTGCAAACTGAATAGAACTATGTGTTAGGAGGGGTGGCAGTTTCCTGAAAGCCTGGCTAGAAGCAGAGCCCCAGAGTTCCAGTGGGCAGCGCCATCTTTGATAGTGGCCCAGTAGACGGAGGTGTTCGAAAAAGAATGCTTGTTTCTCTACTGTCTGCCCTGGGTTTCACAGTAAAAAACTTGCACTACGCAGCTCCTCACAGCTTTTTCATAACAGCCACATCCTTGAATGCAGTATGGAGTACATAAGACGAGCTTCTTATTTAATGGGAACATCTGGATGATCCACCTATACATTTATACTTTTTTTTTTTTTTTTTTGAGACAGGATCTCCTTTTGTAGTTTAGGCTAGCCCTGAGCTCAGCCTTGAACTCATAGCAATCCTCCTGCCTCTGCCTCCCAGTGCTGGGATTACAGACTGCTAGGATTACAGAGGTGAGCCACAACGCCCTACACTGTGATAGGTGGTACTGATTGCTGGTGGGCGTGAGACTCCACACCCTGCACTGTTGTATGTGGTTACCCAGGATAGACCTGGGACCTTGCACTTGGCAAGACAGGTGCCAGAACCATTGAACTAAATCCCGGGCCTCTAAATTTTTTTAATCCACCTATATATTAATCTCTTCTGTAGTTGATATGTTTTTTTTTTTTTTAGGTTTTTTGAGACAGGGTCTCGCTTTTGTGGTTCAGGCTGGCCCCAAGCTCAGCCTCAAACTCACATCACAATCCTCCTGCCTCTGCCTCCCGATTGCTGGGATTACAGGCGTGAGCCACCACGCCCGGCACTGTGGTATGTGGTACTGGTTGCTGCCGGGTTGAGTCTCCACACCCAGTATTG
>PVIR01040485.1:0-13312 GCA_004026965.1 Petromus typicus | reverse complement strand
CATCTGCATCTCTCGAATGACTAATGATGTTGAGCATTTCTTCATATGCTTCTTAGCTGCTCTTACTTCTTCCTCTGAAAAATATCTGTTCATTTCAGATGCCCATTTTTGAATTGGGTCATTAAATTTTGGTGGGCTGATTTTTTTGAGCTCTTTATATATTCTAGATAATAGCCCTTTATCTGAGGAACAGCTGGTACAGATTTTTTCCCACATTGTTGGTTTTTCTTGTTACGAGTATCCCCCATAACAGAGCTTAAGACATGACACCACTGGGCTTCCTTCAGAGAAAATAAGCAAGAGAAGAAATGCATTTTCTGGACAACCAGCAAAAGTGGAGGCCATTGGCCCAAGAGTCTCTGAGAAATTGATCCTGCCAACACTCACCTGAGAGAGATTAAGAGCAGGTCCTCCTTCATCTACACCATTATATGACTGCTGCTCTGAGCGTCGCCCTGATTCTGAAGCACTAAGTGATACTACACCCACATCCCTGGTATACGGAAACAGGGAGACTAAAAGTTTGTTGTTTAAAGTCCTAAATTTGAGTGATTTGTTCCACAGTAACAAATAAGAAATAAGTAAAAAAATAATTTTAAAAAACCCACTGATTTTGCAAAAGATTGCTCATTTCCCAAGATTTAATATTAATTTCAGTTTGAGTCAACAATCTAAAATATAAATGTGATATATTTCCACTATCCTTGAAAATAATAACAAATTCAAGTCAAAATGGAAAATAATTACTCATAAGAATGTTTATTCTTCAGATTATTTAACACCTATCACAGAATATTTTATAAAGAATTTGTGATAATATTTAAAACTCAACCTTTATAGGACTAAATGACATTTTTGCATTTCTAAATAAATTTCACGAGATTATTTGAAGCTCAATGATGCTTCTATAAAGCAAGAATGTATACCTTTAAATTTCTAAAATATTTACTTAAGTTTAATTTATAAATCTGTTGTATTTATTTTTATATTGTGATATAGTATTCTCTAAGACTTTGCAAACAGGAAACTAGAATTTGCAGTTATCTATCTCATATTCACGAAAATAATGTCAAATAAATAAGTACTTTACAATCTGAGGTGATAAATAAATGATTTTTACACTGATACCTCATTTTTAAGCTCACATTTGCTATGCTGTGCTGAAACTTACATTACCAAGTGAAGACATTGATCTCATGGTTTATAATTATGATGTTATAACCCATTATTTAAAAATCATATCCTACCATATTTTTGTACAAAATATCAATTCATATAAGCATTTCTGTAAACCTGAAAGATAGTAAGCAGATCGAGTTTACATAATGATGTCGAAACTTGCAATTATGTGGAAGCCAAATGCATTCCTATCAGTTAAAGATGAAGCACAGAAATATTCTGTTTAATTCTCAAGCGATAAAGAACTAATAATAAAGGAAAATACAAAGGCTGTAAGTAGCAGAAATTGACAAACTTCTTGGATTCAGAACTATTCGAATCCAACTACTATTTGAACTATTTATTCTGCATTTTGAAATTGAGTTTATTGATAAATTTTAGAAATGCCTTATGATCACATTCATCATAGAGAATTTGTACCTGTACATGATACATCTTGATTCTTATTATTTTCCTATTCCCCTTCCCTCCCCCAACCTCTCCACACCCCCTACATCGATAAGCTTTGTTTCCATTTTTTTCTTTATACCTTCAGTATTTTTCTTTATTTCTTTTCTTTCCCCCATCCCCTCCCTAGGTCCCATCTCCTTTGAATGTTTTCTTCTTATTTTATAATAACCATTATACATTTTGGATCTCATTCACACCTTAATTTTCTCACACTAGAGAAATGATATAGTATTTACATGTTGGTTCCATTTATTTTACTTATGATTATGACCACAGATGCATCCATTCAGCTGTAAATATCTTGAATTTGTCTTCTTTGTGGCTTTATTTTAAAAAGTTATTTTCTTTATTCACTCACAAGTTGGACTTTAGAGTTGTTTGTAACACTTAGCTTTTACAAACTGTGCTTCTATAAGCATGGATGTGTCTCTGTTGCTGTGGTGTGATGCTTTTAATTTGTTTAAGATTAATTTTAAACATGATTAATATTTTCCCTACACTAATGACTTGTTAATATAAATTATTTTCAAGCTCTATCTTTGTATAATTAAACAAGTAAAAAATATTTTATGGAATTACAGACTAAGCTACAATCCAATTTTTTATGTCTGTCACAGTAACTATTTTAGTGAATTTTTACATGCAACTAATCTTCATCAGGTGTTCATGACAACATACAGGTACAATAATAAATTATTCATTCAAATCTGTGGGCATAGCTGTATGTAATCAACTTTATCTACTGTTCACACCACTTTCTCTTCCTGTAATGTCCTTTCTACACTTGACAAATTATTTTCCCAAAACCATGCCCACATTTTAGCTTTCTTTCTACCTAGGCTTTTTGGTGACATATACAGATGTGTAGTGCTTATTACTTTTCATTGTATGTAGACTTGTGTGTCTGTTTCCTTCCACCTCATTGAGAACTTCTCAACTGAACTTAACTGATATGAAATCCAGCTGCCTTGATTTTACCTTCAGCATGTAATGTACTAGTGTGATGATTGGTTAGTAGTAAACACAATCACTGGGAAATAAATGACTACGTGAATGAAGCAATCTATTCTTTTTTTTCCCTTGCATGTCCTTTTATCTGTTCTAAGTTTTTGAAAAACTAATACCCCAGGAAAAGAGATAGAAATGCAATCTGATACTGTCTATTTCCATCAGCTGAGAAAGCTGATGTGTGCAGAACAGAAATAGGATCATGAAATCGAAGACTGGAATCATAGACCTAGAAAGGACTTAGGGCTGTTCACAGCTGACTTCAACGACAGGGCAAGGGAAGAAAAAGAGTTAGGAATAACCAAAAAGAGAGAACCTTCAGAACTACCCAATAGAAGTAGTGGGAAAATATCCTGAGATATTATTGGAGTGTGTGTGTGGGGGGGGGCACGTGTACATGCGCTCATGTGACAAAGTGGCTTCCTTCAACAGAAACACTAAACTTCGTTTTATCATCTGTAGAAGCCAAACAACCCTCCATGAGTATCCAACGCTGTCACTGCAGGTGTTCTCCGAGGTCATTTTTGCATGCTTCTTTCTTTTTTCCCCCTGAAAATCCAAAGCAGGAGAAACACTATCTGTTGTTATGCCTCTAAGAAGTTCATTCAATGTCCTTGCTATTATATTAACACTTTTTTGTTAAAAGCAGCCTCCTGAAAGTTTAGGTGGATATATGAATGAAGATCATGTTCTGACAGTAGAACCTATTAAAAATTGCTTAGGGAAACAGTGAGCCATGTGTTTTCATAATGGAAAAAAAATTTAAATGACCAATATGCAGTTTTTTTGGCTCCCTAGAAAAATAAATGAATAAAAAATTACCTAGAGTTACAAAATTAGAAAACCATTGAGAATTTTTTCCTATATAATTAACAGAGCAAAGTGTTCCAGTATATATCACTCCTATAAGGATAACAAAAGGTAATTGTATTTCTTCTACTCACACAAATGGATATCTCAAAGAAATTCTAATTACAGTATTTTGAGTGGCACAAGTTTATTATCTTTGCAATTGCAATGTAAAATTAAAAGAGATATTTAAGAAAAATACTCCATCTATTATTGCCTGGAAACCATCGCTAGCATGCTAAGTAATTATGGAGTGTTTTAAGGTTTTTTCAGTGATCACTAGTTTGACTCAATATTTATAACAGTACATGCTAAAACAGGTTTATTATTGCCCATATAAAAATGAACACACAAAAACAAAAATAAACATTCAAAGCAACTTCCTTGCAAATTCTTCATATAGCCTGCTTTGAACTAAAGCCTATAAAAGTCAGAATTTTATATGACATGTTTTCTTTCATCTCTTGGTGCCATTGAGACAGTGCCATGCAATTAGACAAAACAGAAATCCCTGTCTCTCCCTGCTTGTAATATGATTCTTATAGTAGAGTTGAAGGCCCAACTTTCAATATTTAATTGCTGGATTTAATTATTTAATTGAAGCTCCACTGTATTTTACATAAAATTATTGCAACCAATAAACAAGTTTTAAAAATGACAAATACAAGACTGCATTAGGTATAATGCTTATTTTCATCTAAGGGAAGGTAAAGAGAAAAGAAAATAAATTTAGGAGCATGTGGATAAGTAGAGTGAATGGTTACTTATTAGGCTGCAGTACATAGAGGGAATATTTTATTCCTCCTGATGTAGATTTCATCAGCCAAAGCCACCACCACAGCCTTAGAAGAAAAATCCTATAGCCTAAAGATAGATTTTTTTTAAAAAATTATTTTATTTTATTATTATTTATTTATTATTTTTAAAGTATTTAAATAAATTATTATTTTATTTATATTAAAAATTATTTTATTATTTTTTAAAAAAATTATATATCTGCAGACATAATGATGACATTCATCATGAGGAGTTATTACATTTATGTATCACACCTCAGTTCTTTTTTCTTTCCCTTCTCCTTCCCAACCCCTTTTCCTCCATCTCTTGCTCTCCTTCCCTTTTGCAAAAGATCTGTCTCACTGTATGCTCTTATCTAATTTTTATTTTGCTCTTTATTTTTGTTGTAAGTCTCTCAGTGAAGAAGCAATGTAATATCTAAACTTGTGTGTTTGACTCATTTCACTTAACACTAAGGTGTTCAGATGTCTCCATCTTCCTATGAATAACTCAAGTTATATACATACACATATATTAATATATATGTATGTATGTATATGTATCAGAGATAAACTCTAATTACTCTTCTGAAGTCATGATATGCCTCAGTCAGACATCAAAGCTTTATCCTGGAATCAGGCTACGGTGAGCCCCTCAGCAAGGAAAGGCCTGGGCACCAAGGCAAGATTCATATTTTCATACAGTGTGTTTCTCAAGAAACACTAAAATGGTAACATTAATCTACTTTGCATTTATGTAACAGTTAATGATTAAAAACCTGTATGTGTGCATAGGAGATAGCAGGTGTTATCTTGTTTAACCCTCAGCATCACCTCATCAGGAAGCTGATATTTTCATCCCAACTGGAGAGCTGAGAAAATACAGATGCAGAAGTTGAACAAGCTGGCCAAGTTTAGGGTCTAAGCAGTTTGCAGAGCCAAGCTGGAAAAGTGTCTGAGATACAAGTCAAAGTTAGGTCTCAGTAACTCACTAAAGTTAGTAGATAAGGATTAAAGATTGAGGACATCTTTAATCCCTTAAAAAAATCTTTAAAATAAGTGTTTTCCACATAAATACAGGTAAATACTTAACTTCCCACACACTTCTAATTATTATAATCCCTTTGAAAATATACTTTAACAATAAAGTGTGTATAAGGATTTGATTGCTCTTTACTATTTTACACTTATTGAAAAAGCAAATCCTAATTATAAATATAATTTTCATTTGACTTAGAATATCGGTATTAATTTCAAACTATGCTAAATACTTCTCAAGAACTTTTCTATTGAAATGAAGCTTAAACTAAGATAATTGTATATATATATTTGTCCTATAATATGTAAATATAGTTCATGCATATATATATATACAAGTTCTTTTTCATTTCATTTTACTGATGAATCTTAAACTGACAATATTAATATTTTATGGTATATTTTAGAATTTGTGTCCTCTGTTGCAATCAGTCAAATGTGTAATAACATTTAATTTATTTTTGTTCCAAATTATTCACCCCTTTAATTTGAGCCATGGCTTTTCTTTGACTTTAAATTTCTGAGAAGCTGATTTAAGAGCTTAGAAAAAAGAAGACACTAAGTCACTTCAAAGATACCATCCAACTCCAGAGAACAAAGTAATTTTCCTTTCATTTGACTCCAAGTATAGCTGTACCCAGATGTCACTGAATGTAGGAGAATTTGCAGAGACTTTTCACCAAACTTTCATCAAATGATGTCTGTACTTTCCTCCTGAAAAAGCATTGCTGGTATTCTTTATTGACAAATGTGAAGATCACAGAGACTCTCCAGTAAGATTAAATATTTTGAGGCTTTCTTTCTATATAACATTCTTCCTCTGCCATTATCAAAAGAATCTTTCCATGTTAATGTCAGGGCGACCCTGACATAGCAATCACAATAAACTTGTAAGCATGTAGCTCGAACTAACTTTGTAAAAAATGATCACACTCATACATGAGCAAAGTCATATGTTATCTCATGTTACCATCTCTTACCATCTTCTTAGTAATGTCCCAGAAAGGCCTCAGCATGTAACATTTCTTCACATCTTATCCTCATTTTCACATTATATGCTATTCATTCTTTCCTTTATTTTCTTTTTTCTTGTTAAAGGTAGACAGAACCAAGAAGAAAGCAATTTGAAAATCATTGCCACAGGGAATGATATATGTTTGGGGAGAAACAGATTTAATATGACAACATTACATAATGTACACATGTATCAACATATCAAGTTACTTCATTAATATGTAAAATACCTATCAATTAAATCTCAACCAAATTTATGAATTTGGATAATAACTTTTTTACAAAAAACTTAATTACCTTTTATGAAGGAAATGTAAAGTTTAAAAGAAACATGTAAGGGTAGCTTGAAAGTTCCACATTTCCTACAAAAATCAGTCTTTCCGAGAGGGAGAGAGTTAATCAAAAACACCCACTTACTGTGTTTTTCCAGCCCTGCACTACTAAGAGAAAAATCATATTTTTGACTTACATAAGAAATGTTTCATCAGGATTATCATTTTAAATATCTTCACAGGTCCCACAGACATTTCAATTTTTCAAAAGCGTGGAAAATGTGAGCCCCACAGAGAGACTGATGCTTGGTATCTTAAAACATGAGTATGATCTTATTTCAGTCCTTTAAAAGGATGAAAAGGAATAAATGCTTTAGATGACTCTTATTCAAAACAAAATTCAGATTTTTTTTCCCAAAGTTTAAGTAGAACTTCCTAAGATAAATGAGTTTGATTATGGCATGGGGATGCCGGGCCTCAGGTCTGAGAGCTGCTGCATGTCAGGAACCTGACGCCAACACACCACAGGTAATAAAGTAGATGTTACATGGTTCCAGAGAAAACTGACACAGGTCTCCATGAAATATGGAGGTGTCCTAATCCTGTATTCTGCTATTGTTGCCATTCCTAACTTTACTGGGATTCGCACAAACCATGTCAATAGAAAAATCAGACATCAGCCCAATCACACATTTTGTTGACAGCTGAGGTGTAACAGTACTTGAATCCCAGTTTCTTAATTTAGCAGGCAGAATGGATTTCAGCTTCCAATAAACTCAACCAAAAAGAATCTGTCCAGCCTTCCTGTGAACAGAAGTATATGCATGGTGAGGGGAAAATATATGTAGCTGACAAAACACAGATCCTCTCGATGTGTTCTGCACGTGGGATTTGCCTAAACTTTTGGCTAAAGCAAGAAGACAACACGGAACACAAATGTAGGGATCCTGATAAAGTATTATTCTGGGTGTAAATTTAATTTGCAGGTAGTATTTGTTTTTCAAACATACTGAGTTTCTTTAAAACACGTACATGCTATGCATTTAAGGAGGCATCATCCATGTGGCTGTTTGTCTTGTCCTAAACAGCTACATTTTCATTTCCACGTGGTCTGCACTGATCACATCTCAACTGTGCACTGCTAATGTCAAGTTACAGGCATCTCACAGCTCCACAGATTTGGAAACATTTTCATCTGTCACCACCGAGAGTAAATTAAAAATCTGCTAACAAAGCTCTGACACAATGTCTGTTTACTGTTTCACCCTGAAAATAATATCTTAACCATTAGTTGTTCTTGTATTGTATAAACTTTTACTCCCAGATTGCTACAGTTACAGAAATTCCTGACCTCTCCAGACATTTCATTGTAAGTAACAGAAATGACGTCTGGGTTTTATGATGCCACTGTTGCCATAATCAAATTCATTTATCTTAGGAAGTTCTACTTAAAGTTTGGAGAAAAAAATCTGAATTTTGTTTTGAATGAGAGTCATCCAAAGCATTTATTCCTTTTCATCCTTTTTAAAGGACTGAAATAAGATCATACTCATATTTTAAGATACCTACTTTAAAAATCATTTCTCCCTTGATATCATTAAAAATTAATGTTTCTTAAACAGAGAGTAACTTTGAAGGTGACAATGCTTTCCAATAGTTTTCACTTCTTAGAATGCATATTCATGAAGTGAAACATCATAAGACTAGGTTAGTTGAAACAAGTTCAGATATCTTGGAAATAGAATAACTTAGTAATAAATTCAGAAGAATAGAAAACATATAGTAACAGTAGTAAACATTTTCATCCTCAGTTACCCTCCACCACCAAGGGCCCATGGCAAAATGACAAACACTCCCATGTTCCAAACTAATATTTCTAGACTATGTAAGCAAAATGTACAAAGGAGATGTATTAATTTGCTTGAGCTGGTGTAACAAGGGACCAATACTGTGACTTAAACAAAATAAACTTATTTCTCCTATTTTAGAGTCTAGAAGTCTAAGATCAAGCTGTTTACAGAAATTATAATTTCTGTGGTCTCTCTTTGGCCAGAAAATCATCATCTCCTGGAATCTTCATCCTGTTTCCCCTTCATATTTCTCTATGCCTAGTTGCTCTTATAATGGTATCAGTCAGCTTGGATTAAGATCACTGTAAGTATTTAATTTTATGTCAGAAAAGATACTATTTTATATATGGTCACATTCTGAGGCTCTAGGAGTTAGGAATTCAACACATTAATATGGGGATACACACTTCAGCCCGTAACAGGAGACCATAGAAATCTAACTCAAAATTCAACAGAACATCAAGACTATTGTATGAGTTATTTTCCCTGATGGACATAATACTCAAAATTCACAAATTAGAGGAAGAAAGATTTAACTTAGCTCAAGTTTTGCCAGTACATGGCAGGTTCCGAGGCAGAGGCCCTGTGTAGAAGGGCACAGCAAGCAAAGATGCTTAGTACATGGTGGCTGCAAAGTAAGCCAGGGAACAGAAATAAAGAGTGAGGGAGGGATCTTCTCCAGTACCTGTAGTCTTACCTCCATGATCCACCCAGACACAACAGGAAGCATGTGCTGCAAATCAGCTAGGTGTCTCTTAATCAAATGAAGTTGACATATAAAGATAAATGGTCACAATTCATCCTTTGTCACCTTCACACCAAAGCATATCTCTTTAAACCATTTTTAATCTCCAAATAAAAACAATAGCAAGTTTAGTATTCCTCCTAACCTAATACAACTATCCCAGCTATAACCAAAAATGCAATCATCACTACCAGAAAGACTTAACAGTTCCAACATTTTTCAAAGTTAAAGTTCAAGATTCTTCTGAAACACAAAGCAAATTTTATTTGTGAACCTCTGCTTGAGTTACATAACTCTGAAGTACAATAGAACGAACATACAAAGGAGAAGAATAGAAATTTTAAAAATCTGCCCAAAGCGAAGATCAAAAGCCCTTAATTCCTGTAGTTCCACGTCTGTCATCCAGGCACACGGTAATAATGTATGACTTCCACAAGTCTTAGAATGGCCCAGCTCTACAGCTTTCCTGGTTGTCTGCTTCCACTCTTGCTTTGGCTGGGTCCTCTCACAAGCTGCAGCTTTTCTCACCAATTCCATGTTACTGACCTCTCAATGCTCCTTGTGGTTTTATTTCCATGGCTTGACACACTCCTCTCAGAGTCAGGCCTTTGAAATCTGGTGAAAGTGACATTCACCCCCACAACTCATCCATTCAACATGCCAATAGAATCAGCATTGTATACGTGAAGTCAAAAATCTGGTGTCAGTAGAAGCAGAAATCAGGTCTTTGGGACCAGGGATGTAAGTTGTCTTTTTGCTTATGATTGCCTAGGTGGCTGAACAAAGTGAAATTCCCTCAGAATAGAGGCTTCATTGGGTCTTCTGATAATCCTGATCAAGAATTAAAACTTTAATGGAGAAATTTGTCTGAAAGTGGATCAAGAATCTGGGTAGAGAAAGGGGAGAGAGCAGATCAAGAAAGGCACCCAGACAACACAAGTGACAGTAGAATCTACCAGAAAGAAAAACAGCTGACAGGCAGAGTACAGAAGAAGCCAAATATATAAAAAATAACATGTACCAATAAACTCAATACACGAAAAAAATAAAATAAAATAAGATAAGCTACCCACACTTCCAGTAGAATCCAGGGAGAATGAAGGGGGCTCTGAATGACTTCAGGGAAAGCTCCTGTTTAGTATGTACTCACACTTATGCTCTACATACACACGTGAGGGTCATCATGCATCCACCCCAGTCCCTATAATACTACAAAAGATAACCACATCCGCTCAAACTAACTCTAAGTTAACTGTGAATAAGGTACCCCCTTGTCAACCTGCCATCCACCCCAAAGGTGAGTCCTTATCAAGGGCTAGTAAACAACAAAAAGAAACTGCCTGTAGACCACTAAAAGATATGATGCAGGCAGAAGTTTGGGAAAGCCAACAGGGTTAGGGCAAGTGCCAGGTAGGGAAAACAGCCTTTGACCCCTCATAAAAGAAGCCCAGAATAAGGAGCTGTTTCTCTCTGCAGCCCTGTTCCCTGGATCTGATTGGGTAGCTCCTTGTCCTCTCTTTTATCCTCCTTTCAAATTAACATCTTCTTGTTCTTCAACTTTCCATCTTTAATGTATTACTGACTGATATGGAGTTTGCAATTCTGGTGAGCTACTTTCCCCTCCAGAGTAGCGGTGCTCACATCCTGAGCACAACACCTTGATTCTATTTTTCTTTCTTCTCAGCCTAGTAAAATGTTTGACGTTATTAGAGATTTTCCACAATCAGCAAAATGTGACATTTACAATGTTCAGGGCATAATTTAAAAACTATTCAACATATTATGGATCAGAAAAATATGAAAAATCATCAACAGAAGAGATTATCCATAAGTATCAACTCGGAAAAGATACAAATGCAGCAATTACTTGATTTAAATTTTAAAGCAGTTATCATTACGATGATCTAGAAGCAAATAAAAGACATTTGAAGGAAAATATAAGAGCTCACAACAGACAAATACATTTTACAGAAGAGAATCAAGCAGAGGCCTGAATAGAAACCAATTTTGAAAACTTTTTTTTTTAAATTGAAATCTTTATTGGTACATTATATATACGCATCATGATTACACTCCATAATGGGGATTTGTACCAGTATAAGACACAACTTAATTCTCATTTTATCTTAAAACTCTTGATCTCAGATGTTGAGAATTCAGAACTATGAGAAAATAAACTCCTATTGTTTCTACTATCTAAATTGGATTACTTTGGCAGCTCTAGTAAATAATAGAAATGTATATGTATTATATATTATATGTAATATATATACATACGTACTCATTATAGTCAACATATTTTTGGTAAAATAACTGAATACTCTTTGATAGAAATTTACAAGGATATTTTCAAGTTTGTTTTAAAAAGGAAAGAATACACAATGCCCCCCCATAAAAGAAAAAAGAAAAGTTAAATAACTTACCTTAAGTAACACTCATACTTATTATAAAGCTATGCACGGGAGGATAGTGCAATAATGAGAGAATAATCCAATAAATCAATGAAACAAAATAGATATTGTCTTAAAGTACACCCATACATATACCACCAATTGATTTTCTGACATATTGCAATTAAATGAGAAAAGAAGAGTCTTTCTAACGAATGGTGCCGAATTAACTGGACAGCCAGATGAACAAAAAAGAACATTAATCTTTGTTTCATACTAATCTCAACATTCATCTCAAAATGGATTTTACACTTAAATATAAAACCCATGCTATAAAATTCTAGGGTAAACATAAAATCAGTCTTTAGAGCCTTGGAATGAATAAAGATCTTTTTGCAAGAACTCAAAAATACTATAGAAGAACACAAACAGATAAATTGGAATTTATCAAAATTTAATTTGCTTGCTCAATGAAATATACCATTTAGAACATAAGTCTAGCACATGTTGGGAGAAAACATATACAATAAAACATCAAAGAGATTATAATTAGAAGATACAGAAAATTCCAACTTTAATTACAAGACAGTTCAATGAAAAAATGGATAAATGTGAACGGTCATTTTAAAAGAAGATCATATATGACAAAAGAACATGGAAATTTGCCCAACATGAAAAACAAATATAAATTCAAACCACAATGATACCACCATGGTTCAAATCAATGAAATGATCATACAAGTTCACACAGTGGTGTGGAACAAGGGCAACTCTCACACCCCCCTGGAATATTTGTACAAAATAGTATGGAAATTTCTTAACAATTTAAATCTTCACCTACCATCTGTTCCAGTCAATCTACTAGCTGTTCAACTTAGAGATTCAAATAGATATGTCCACAAACACTTGTGTATAAATGATCATAAAAGTTTTATTTTAACAGCAAAAATTGAAATCAAGATAAATGTTTATACACCAAAGGATAGTTATGCATGTTCTGCTTAGCAATAAAAACTAATGAACTATTTATTCACAAAAAACATGAGAAAATTTCCAAATAACTATACTACATAAAAGAAGACAGACAATGAGAAAATACATTCTACCTATAAAAAGTTGTAGAATATGCAAAGTAATTACAGATGCATACAGCAGCTCAGTGACTCTGTGACACTGGAAGTGGAGAAAGCATGAATCATTCTTGTGCACAGAAACACCAGAACACTTCTGAGTGTGATCAAAATGCCCATTTGTTGAATATAGAATCTGTTGTCTTTATCCTCACTAGTTATATTCTATATAGTTGTCTCATACACTCAATGAGAAAATAGTTAACTATTGAACTATTGTCCATGAGAAATATAAAGTTAGATTCCAGTGAGTTTCTGGTCACTTTCTCTTCAACCAAAATACCTTTTGAGTAACATGTAATGATTTATTTATCTTATTCTATAAAAATACATAAGCCAGGTGGCAGAGGATTTAGCTCAGTGGTTCTGGCACCTGCCTTGCAAGTGCAAGGGCCCAGGTTCAATCCCAGTAATCACATACAACAATGCTGGGTATGGAGACTCATGCCCACCAGCAATCAGAACCTCATACCACAGTGCCAGGTGTGGGGGCCCTCTCCTATAATCCCAGCACTTGGGAGGCAAATGCAGGAGGATTGCTGTGAGTTCAAAGCTGAGCTCAGGGCCAGCCTGAACTACAAATGGGAGACCCTTTCTCAAAAAAAAAAAAA
>PVIR01040483.1:0-13326 GCA_004026965.1 Petromus typicus | reverse complement strand
ATACACATCATGATTGCACTCCATAATGGGGATTTGTACCAGTATAAGACACAACTTAATTCTCATTTTTTCCCATAGCCCCACCCACCCTACCACCCCCCCATATATATAAAATTTGTTTCCTTACTTTTTTGTTACAATATCATCAAATTTCCCCCTTCACCCTATTTTACATTGAGCATTTTCTATTTCACAATATCTAACATACAATGCTAGGACTCATTTACATCTTCATTTTCTCATACCAGAGAGAAGATGCGCTATGTATCTACCTGTGACCTATTTATTTCACTTATGAGGATATCCTCAAGGTATGTCCATTTAATTAGAAACTGATTCTTTAAAAAAAAAAAAAATCACATGGACCGGGGATTTAGCTCAGTGGTTCTGGCGCCTGTCTTGCAAGTGCAAGGGCCCCGGTTCGATTCCCTGGTAACCACATACAATACTGGATGTGGAGACTCATGCCTAGCAGCAATCAGTACCACATACTACAGTGCCGGACATGGTGTCTCACACCTGTGATCCCAGCACTTGGGAGGCAGAGGCAGGAGAATTGCTGTGATGTGAGTTTGTGGCCGAGCTCAGGGCCAGCCTGAACTACAAAGCGAGACCCTGTCTCAAAAACAAACAAACAAAAAACCATAATCACAATAACCATTATTATAATTCTTATTGTATGCCAATATCCATTTTGTCTTGAACATTATTACTGTTGTTGATTTACTTGCTATATTGCTAGAGCTGCTGTTAGTAAGTTTTCTCCAAATGCAGTACCAAGGTTACTCTTGTGACATTAATCATCCTGTCATTCAGTCTTGGAATCTGGGTGCTGGGCCAATTATTCTGCATCCTTCCCTCCAAAATTTATATAAGTAATCAAAGAGAGAGGCAAAGGAATATAGTTAGACACACCCTAGGTACATATTAAAAAGCTAACTAAAGAAATATCCATACTAGCAACAGTCTTTTCACTATAAACAACTGAAAATCCAAGCACAAAACAAACACCCAAATCAAAAACAATATAAAAATAAGAATATAAGGCAGCAGAATGTCTCAAAAATCTCCTAAAGCCATTCCATAGGTAGTGGGAGGAGGAGAAGGAAAACAAAAAGCCACAAAACTGACTTACTTGAATGAATAACCAAAGAGATTAAAAACTAAAGCAATAAGGTGCTTAGTTCACAGAAGCTATAACCAAACAAATAATGGATGTAACAAACAGAGTGGTCAGGGAGCTTACAAAACAGACTAATAAAAAGCTAACTGACCTAAACAAAATGATTCAATACATGAATAATGAGTTCAGCAAAGAATTAGTGTCCATGAAAATGTTATAAACAGAATTCCAGAAGATTAAACATTTTATTGAAAGAATAGGCAGCAGAAATGACCAATATGAGAACAGAATGTTAGTACTAGAATGTAGGGATGCTTGTAAATTCTAATCAAAGATACGTTAAAAATGACAAGAGAATATAAAAAGTGGCTCCCACTTTTTAACTAACACAAAGACAACTAAGATTAATTAGAATAAGTGAAAAATCACAAAACAGCACAAGTGTATAAAGTATTTCTTTACAGCAATAATAGCAGAAAAATGTCCAAATGTAGGGAAAGAATGAAATATACAGATAAGTGAGGCATATAAAGTCCAATGAAACTATATCAGAAGAGAACTTTACAACAACCTCAGTAAAAAACCTCAGAAGTCCAGCACAGGGACATAATCTTAAAAGCTAATTAAAAGAAAGCTAAGCACTTTAGAATTATATCAGACACCTCAACACAAACCTGAAAAGCCAAGTGGTCTTGAATAAAGTGTTTCAAGTCCTAAAAGATAAAAACTTCCACTGCAGACTTATGTAGCCCTCAAAACTTTCTTTTAAAATTGATGGGGAGATAAGGTATCTCTATAACAAAGGACACTTAAAAAATTCATAACCAGGGCCGGGGATTTAGCTCAGTGGTTCTGGTGCCTGTCTTGCAAGCGCAAGGGCCTGGGTTCGATCCTCGATAACCACATAACAATACTGGGCATGGAGACTCACTCCAGCAGCAACCAGTACCACATACCACAGTGCTGGGCGTGGTGGCTCACGCCTGTAATCCCAGCACTCAGGAGGCAGAGGAAGGAGGATTGCTGTGATGTGAGTTGGAGGCTGAGCTCAGGGCCAGCCTGAACCACAAAACAAGACGCTGTCTCAAAAAAAAAAAAAAAAAAAAAAGTGAGTCTGATGAAAGCCTACATGGCTCAGGAGAGCACTGTGGCTGGCATGCAGGATAGCACAGCCTCTCCACCAACAGCCATATCAGAGGCCAGAAATACAGTCTGTGAAGCTGTGGGACTTAACATGAGGTAACACAATAGCTGAAGCCAGAATGACTCCCAGGATTAAAACCTTAACTAAAAAGACACCACAACCTATATCTGATCTGTCCTGTTCTTAATGCAAGAATGCTTTATCTCTTCTTTTACAAGCCTTGCCTACAGTCAATAACATATTCTTAGCAGCTATACCTAGTCCCTTTACTCCAATTTAACAATGATTGTGTCACCAATAAATAGTGACAGTTCTGGCTGTTTAGTGCCTTTTCTGCTTGTTTGGGCCTGGCCATCTCAGTTCTCCACATCTCTCTCTCTCTCTCTCCGTATCTCTCTTGTCTCTCTTTATCTCTCTTATTAATTGTATCTTTGTATCTTTCTTCTCTCCTTGCATTGTAGCACTCAGCAGGCTAGGAACCTCTGTAGGGGTCTGCAGTATGGCTTTCAAGCCAAAACTGATCAGAAGAGGGAAAGAAAGTCACTACATATTTATTAAGGGAATAATTCAACAGGAAGAGGTAACAGTTATAAACATATATACACCAAAAAGCAGCATTCCCAACTTAGTAAAACAAACATTAGTGGACATAAAAGATCAGATAAACACCAACACAATTATAATGGAGGACCTCAATACCCTACTATCACAAATAACTAGACAAAAAAATCAACAAAGAAATATCAGAGTTGAATTATAACATTGAATAAACAAACTCAATAGTTATCTCTACAATATTCCACCAACAACAAAATAAACATTCTCTCAGCAGCACATAGGACTTCCTCCCAAATAGACCACATGCTAACCCATATCACATGCTTAAGTAAATGCAAAAGAATCAAAAGTATTCCATATATTTTATCATATTATACTGAAATGAAACTGGAAAGCAATGGCAAAAAGAAAACCCACTGAAATTATGCAAACACATAGAAATTAAACAATACTCTTGAATAGTCAATGGGTCACAGAAGAAATTAGGGAATGTCTAGAATCAAATGATAAGGCAGTACAAATACTGGAACTATCAGACAAAATGCAAGCAGTTCTATGAAGGAACTTTATAACTATAAATGCCCACATCCGAAAAATACACTGAGTCCAAATAATTTAATTATGTATCTACAGGTCCTAGACAAATAAGAACAATCTAAATCTAAAGTAATAGAAGGAAAGCAATTATAAAAATTGGGGCAGAAGTTAATGAAATTAACACTAGAAGAACAATTCAAAGGATCAATGACTTGAAGAGTTGCTTCTTTGAAACAAATAAAATAGACAAACCCCAGTCAATAGTACCAAAGAAGGAGAGAAAAGACCTAAATCAATACAATTAGAAATGAAAAAGTCAAAATCAAGATAGACTTTGCCCAGAAATTCAAAAGGTTGTTTGTAATTATGTTAAGAACTATACTCCAGTAAAATTGAGAATTCAGATCAAATGGATAGATTCCTAGATAATCTACTAATGGCACATAGAAATACTGGATGATCCAGTATTAAGCAAAGGGATTGAAGAAATAATAAAAAGAAACACTAAGAAAAGCTCATGGTGCAGTGGCTTTATTGCCAAATTCTATAATAATTTTAGGGATGATCTAACACGGATACTTCTCAAATTCTGTAATAAAATTGAAAGGGAAGAAGTACTCCCAAAGGTATTGCTGAAAGCCACCACTACACAGATTCCAAAACCAGATAAAGACCCATCCAAACAAGAGAATTATAGAGCCAATCCTCTTCAAAAATACAGATGTAAAAATCCTCAGCACGATGCTGACAAAGAAAATACAAGAACTTGTCAAAAAGATAATATATTATGACCCTGGGATTCATCCGAGAGATGCATGGATAGTTCAAGATATGTAAAACAATAAATGTAATATATCCAATACATGTGTTTTGTACCATCAACTTCCCATGAGTCACCTGATCATTGTATACCACAAACATATTGATTTTAAAAAGATTTTACATGACTCAACTCTGGGGAATGTAGCTTTGTAGTAGAATTCTTGCCTACCATGAATGTGGCCATTGGTTCAGTGCCAGCACCAATAAAAGTGACCATATAATGTAACTGAAGATAATTATTATTAGGTAGAGCTATGAGGAAGTACCAATAATGGATCATTTTCTTCCACAATAACAGCAATTTCATTTGGTTCTGCCAAACCCTATGGTGATTTTAAGAATGATGTGGGCAAAATCAATAGTAAAGGATAATTATCTGGAATCAAATTTAAACCAGTACATGAAATAGTTTCCTATTTTTGCAACTGTAGAACTCATTTTTTATACCTCAAATAACCCTTCACAACGTGTAAGGCAACACTGTCAAACTTTGCCATTTCAAAGAAAATATCTAAAACATTATTTTCTTTCTTAGCTTAAAGTTAGTTGCAAACAGTGAAAAACTCTAGGAAAAACCAAGCTACCTAAAGCCAAAAAAAAAGATTGAAAATTCCATAAGAACAGAATTCTTCAATGCCGGTTCTCTAACCTTTTCTTCTATCGTTATCTATCTGTCTGTCTGTCTATCTATCTATCTATCTATCTATCATAGTGGGAATCAAACTCAGGACCTTACACTCTTTTTTTTTTTTTAGGTTTTTTTTGGAGACAGTGTCTCGCTTTGTGGTTCAGGCTGGCCCTGAGCTCAGCCTCCAACTCACATCACAGTCCTCCTGTCTCTGCCTCCTGAGTGCTGGGATTACAGGCGTGAGCCACCACGCCCGGCACTGTGGTATGTGGTACTGGTTGCTGCTGGGTGTGGGTCTCCACACCCAGTATTGTTATGTGGTTACCGGGGAATCGAACCCGGGTCCTTGCGCTTGCGAGACAGGCGCCGGAACCACTGAGCTAACTCCCCGGCCCAGGACCTTACACTCTTGAGGCAGGCATGGCCCATTGAGGTAAGCGTCCAGCCCAACTATTTATTTTAATAAAATGTAATTGACTTTGGTCTATAACATGTTCTTTTTCTGTCTTCAGTAATGCTGATGGAACTCAGTGCTTTCTCCCAGGACTCCATCCTCGCCTCCTCCTGTTTTATTATTTACTGTGAGATGAGCTCTCTTTAAGAGCTAAGTTGCCAGGATTTGCTCGAACTTGGACTCCTCAAGTCTCTGTCTCCCAGAACTGAGTTTACAGGCGCTAGCTTTGATACTTAGCCGCATGTGTTTTTTTTGTTTTGTTTTGTTTTGTTTTTTTAAAGACAAGGTCTCCCTTTTTGTGGTTCAGGCCGGCCCTGAACTCAGCCTCAAACTCACATCACAGCAATCCTCCTGCCTCTGCCTCCCAAGTGCTGGGATTACAGGTGTGAGCCACCACGGCACTGTGGTATGTGGTACTGATTGCTGCTGGGCATGAGTCTCCACACCCAGTATTGTATATGGTTAACTGGGGATCGAACCCGGGCCCTCGGGCTTTCAAGACAGGTGCTGGAACCACTGAGCCAAATCCCTGGCCCCCAGCTGCATGTTCTTTTTAGTTAATCATGAATACTTTCCTGGACAGCGTAATGGGATCTGCTTCATGATTTACATAGCTGCAAACTAACTAGCAGTTTCATAATATATTTGATCACTTCTGTATCCTTGGCATATGTCTTTTGGGCTTTATTTTGTTATATCTGGGGTGTTACATATTTGTGTTGCTGGGATGGTAGGCAAAGATTTGATCATGAAAGCGGCTCTTGGCAAAACACAACTTAGAAAATAGTCAATGTTTTTGTTAGACTATGTTCTTCAGAGATAAGACCATCAATGAGCAGCAGGAAATGACTCATGTCCACCCCCAAAAATCAAATAAATATTCCCATGACTTTAACATACTCTCTAATTTCTTTGAGTGTGTACTTTAAATTCTGCTTATAAGCCTCTTTGTGCCTTTTAAAAAGAAAAAAAAAAAACTTCCAGTGATGAGAAAAGCCCACATATATCACGAGCCAAAAGCAAACAGATGAGGATTCTACAATTAATGTCACAGCCCCCAGAGACCTAATAGTTTCTGATTTAGACCCTACCTTCCAAAGGGTTCATCTTGTACTTATCACCCTGGATATCAAAATGTTAACATATAGCTGGGTGTGGCGGTACAAGCCTGGAGTTCCAGCACTTGGGAAGCTGAGGTAGGAGGACTGCTGTGAGTTTGAGGCAATCCAAGTGTTGGGATTACAAGTTTGTGACATCATGACTGGTATATACAACTTCTTTTTTGTTGTTATTGTTTTGTTTTGAGACAGGCTCTCAATTTGTAGTTCAGACTGACCTTGAACTCAAGGTACCCCATGTTGGCCTTGAACTCCAGACAATTCTCCTGCCTCAGCCTTCTGAGTGCTGGGATTCAGGCATGCACCACCTTACCTGGCTCCAATTTATTTTAATATGTTTATATTCGTTATGATTCACTCTTTTTTTTTTTTAGAAAACAACTCAGCCGTACTTACTTAATATGTCACCTATGAGATTTAAATATACAAAAATGTATGAAATTACCCTAGATCCAAGCCAGAGTAGTAAAGATGACATACTAGTTAATATGAGCTTTTTTTGTTTGTTTGTTTTTGTTTTTAAATAAACCTAGTATTCTGGGAGACAGGCAGGAGGACTACAAGTTTGAGTCTGACCTGGACAGTCTACTTACTTAGTGTCTCAAAATAAAATGAACAGACAACAAAACCAAAACATTTGGATAGTTTCAAGTTCAAGTTAGATTCTTTAAGGTTTAATGTGTTGTAGGATAGAATAAAAATACATCTATATGTGCATAACATCAAATATTACTCAACTCAAGCTGATAGGATTTTTAACACTAGGAACAGAGATGTGATGTTTTTATTATTGATATGATGGATGCTCATGTGACTCTTGTCCACAGCACTCATGGGTGATGAACAGATCTTAAAGTATGAGGGGTTAGAGGGTTGTTTGGCAGATATTAGTGTTCTCTCACTCAGTGTTTGAAATTTCTTCAAAGCAATAATACTATTTGCTCCAAGTTAATTTGAGTGTATTAAAGATCAATATTTCACAGCAGGGCTCTGAATTATACATCAGGACTCGGTAGCTTTGACTGTAAAAGTAGCTGGGGTAGACATGTTAGCAGATCTGTAGCTAAGTTGAGGCCTTCATTGACCTATACAAAATTCTGATCAGCAACTGCAGAGCCAGGATGTAGTTTCTCCTCTGCAGAGCTCCAAAACTTTAATAATCACATTTCTCCAAATAACTAGTTTAGCCAACTACATAATAGGAGCATGTGTATCTATGTGCATGCTCTGGAGGATTATGTTATTAATAATTCTAAAAAGAGTAAGTTTCTACTATAAGAAACAACGGGCCAACTCTTCTATCAGTTGGATTATGTCCCTGGGTTACCAAGCACTCATTTGTTGATACAGTAATGTAGCTGAGAAACCAAATAATGTTATTTAGCTAAGTATAGAAAAGCGAATAAAGGGAGCCTGGACGAGGAAGATTTTTTTTTTTTTTTTTGAATCTAGGCTGCGGTCGATCCAGATGAAGGAGGTTTTTCTTTGTCCTCACTGTTCTCCTCATGTACCAGGCACAGGAGTTCTCCTGCAGTCCTGTAAATTCTACATAAACGTCCAGTCAAGCTTGCTTTTCCTCTCCATTTTCAGTATGCCTACTTAAAAGGAAATCACTGACACTACTAATTCAGAGTTTAAAGTATGCTTATAACAGCAGTGAAGCAAAAGAAGGCGCGTGCGGTTCACCACGGGCCAGTGCTTCGCGTAAAATGCGGCTCCAAAAGCAATTGTGGTCTTGCCTCAGATCACTCTGAAACGTTTAAGGGGTTCCAGATTACCTGGTTTATGGAAACTTATTCAAATGCTCTGTACATTCCAAACTCCAGCCCTTAGCAATTCCTAGAACATTTTTACTGGTCTCTAAAACAACAATCCCTGCTCCTCCAGGCTTCCAAACCCCCTTGCTGTGTACTTTGACAAACCTTGGGGGACAGGAGCCTTTTTAGGTCTTTCTTTTCCACTCCTGAGAGAGGAAGTAAGAAGCTGAAGCAGGATGTTTCTGAGACTTTCTTGGGAGCAGTTGAGGGGGAGCAAGCTGTGCATCCTCTGTTGATTATTTCGTGTCAGATAGACGAGTAAGGTCTTGATTTTAGAAGGTGTAACATAATTATTTTTATTCAAAGAAGTATACCTGCCTCATCTCAGTGGTCTCTCATTTTCCTGTATTACTAGGCTGGTTTGAGTTCCCCGGGAGTCCTGTGGGATTCTCTGGGGCCTTTTCCTTTTAACTGTTGCTGGTCCTGTGAAGAGAGAGGACTATATGACTCATGTCCTTTGCATTGTACTTATCACTCTGTACTCCTCACACACAAAGCTGAGAAAGATCATCAGATCCTGGTCTTAGCTAATACCTTTCTCAATTCCTCATATTTTTTTCCATTACTACATTTTTTTATTAAAGAAGATTTAAAAGTAAGGAAAACAAAACAGATCAAATCCCATCTATAATTCAATAGTCACACAGATTGGCTTTCCACTAGCTTTCCATTCTTTTTCTCCTCCTCCTTCTCTCCCACCCTCTCTTTCCTTTATCGTTAACATACTTCTATAAAACCCATGGTTGGAGTTATAACTTTGTTGTTTAATTTTAATTTAATTAAAGTATTTAAGTATTTCCTACCCAATCTATATTTCTTGATTTCTCTTAAATAGTTTATTTAAAGGTGAAAGGGGACAATGTTGAGATTGTAACAAAAAAGTAAGGAAACAAATTTTATGTATATGGGGGGTTGGTAGGATGGGTAGGGCTATGGGAAAAAATGAGAATTAAGTTGTGTCTTATACTGGTACAAATCCCCATTATGGAGTGCAATCATGATGTGTATATTTAATGTACCAATAAAGATTAAAAATAGTTTATTTAATAATTTTCCTTGCTGAGCATGGTGACCCAGGCCAGTAATGTCAACATTTGGGAGCCCAGCCTTGGCTACATGGTGAGTTCATGGCCAGTCTGTATTACAGAGCAAGACCTTGTATCCAAACAAAACAAGGAAACAGTCCCTTTTCCTTTAATTAGAATTTAAGTGTGAATATTATTTCCAGCCTTTTGCTTTCACGTTGTCAAATCCTGCCTTCCCCTAAATCCTGCTCACGTAATCTGGTGAATTTATTGCTCCCTGCAGCAAAGGAGATCACTGCTGGGCAATGTCTTAGCAGCATCTCAGAAAGATGAGAGCAAAGCTGGAATACTTGTAAGTCTTTCGGAGGGTTTGGCTTAACCCCGGGTCTTCCTGAGATGAGAATGAGGCTCACAATGTAATCATTCGTGATTACTTAGAGGACGGGCAAGGCAACAGTTTTGCCCTGTTTGTAGAGTCTGGAGGAGAAAATAGTTTGGTGTAGTCAATCAGAAACTGAGCAGTCTGATTTTTCTTTGAATCAGATGCCTACAAATAAACAAATGCTATTTCTACTTTTATCTTCCAAGAGTTTCTTAAACTAGTAAAAGCTTGATAATGAAGATAGTGAGCAGTAAAATGATGTGGCAATCGATATTTTGTTTCCCATTATACAATAATGCAATGAGTAACTTCATATATATACCCTCTTTATGTTTCTGGTTTTTTTTTCTCCCTTTAGATTTGCATTTATTGAGTTCAACAGGTTTAACCAACATTTGAATAGTTGTTGAAACATTACCAAATTACTTTCTAAAAGTGTTGTACTGTACTAATTCATTCTCCCATGAGAATTTGGTTTCCTTTTGTTAATTTTTGTTTTGATGATGTGGAAAAAATTGTTTTACTTACCTACTGCTCTATAACAAACCATCTCCAAGCTCACAGGCTTAAAACAATAATAATACTAAAACCAGAGGTTTAGCTCAGCGACACCACACCTACCTTGCAAACTCAAGGTCCTAAGTTTGATCCCTGGTACTGGAAAAAAGCAAAGCAAAAAACCCCAGTGATAATGTACCATTTCCCTGGGAGGTCCTGTTCTACATCATCCAGCTAAATCCCAGCAGGTACTGAGAGTCTCCCTTTGGCTGGATGGTCAACCCTGTGAGGTCTACATCAATTTCCAGTATAGCGGTGACTTCCCAGAGGAGTATTCCAAGAAGACAAGTCCTGTCTTAATCTGTTTGGGCTGTTACAATAAGATACTAAAACTGGGCAATTTATAACAGGAAAAATTTCACAGTTTGGGAAGTACAGAATGACTCCCAGAATTAAAACCTAAACTAAAAAGACACCACAACCTATATCTGGTCTGTTCTGTTAATGCAAGAATGCTTTATCTCTTCTTTTATGAGCCTTGCCTACAATCAACAACATATTCTTAGCAGCTACACTTAGCCCCTTTACTCCAATTTAACAATGATTATGTCACCAATAAATAGTGACAGTTCCGACTGTTTAGTGCATTTTCCGTTTGCTTGGCCCTGGCCATCTGAGTTCTCCATATCTCTCTTTCTTCATTTTTCTCTCTCTGTTTTTCTTTATCTCTCTCATTAATTATATCTCTGAGTCTTTCTTTTCTCATATTTGGTGTCTGAATGGTGGGAAGAGCTCTTTCAGGCCCTTTTAAATTTTTTTCTGAACTGGGAGAATCAAGCCCTAAGAGCTATGAACCCAGCCCTTTTTATTTGTATTTTTTGGTACTAAGGATCAAACTCAAGACCTTGCACTTGTGAGGCAGGTGCAGTGTCACTGAGCTACATCCCTGGTCCCTTTTTATTTTTAAATTTTGAAATGAGGTCTTGTATCATTGTAGCTCAGCCCTCTGAGTAGCTGGAATTTGAAGCATGTATGACTTTGCCTGAACCATTGGTTTTTATATAGAAGTGTTATTACTTAAGTTATAGCATTTCTCTAGCTACTTGTGAGAACATTTTTCTAATGCATTATTGACTATTTTTTCTGCACTTGAGAATTATTATTATTATTATTATTATTATTATTATTGCGGTATCGGTGATCAAACTCATGATCTTCCACTTGCAAAGCAGGGGCAGCACCACTGAGCCAATTCTCCAACCCCTCACCTGAGAATTTCTGCCTGGTACCATTTCTTCATCTGCAGTTTTCTGTTGATTTGTAGAACCTTTTGGTGGAAAAGCAAGCCTTTTCGTGGAGCATCTTTACTGTCAAATTTGTTTCTCCAGTTTATTGTTTTGTTTTATCTCTCAGTTAATTGTTCTGAGGGCAGGTCTGAAACATTTTTATTGTCTCTATTATGTTGCTTGTGTATTTAATAAATTTCACTGGATGTTTGACAAATGTTAACTTTTCTCTGGTCTTGATTTCTCAAGGCCCTGGTGTTCAATTTGCTTGGATTCTATTTGGTAGTACAGGGTGAAATAAACATTTAAATTGATTTTTCCCAAAATCTATAATTTTCTCTTATTTTTAAAAACATTTCTCTTCTTTCTCATTGATTTGTGTGTTCTCTTTGATCTTGCAAGAAAAGCTATTACTGTGCAAGTTCTATTGCCATGCTCTACATTTTATTCTATTAATGGTCTTTTATCCCAGTGTTATTACCATACTATTTTTTCTTGTTTGTTTCTTTTTGTTTTTTGAGACAAGGTCTTACCATGTAGTTTAGAATTCTCCTGAACTCAATATGTTTCCCAGACTGACCTCAAATTTGAGGCGATGTTCCTGCCTCAGCCTTCCAAGTACCAAGATTACAGGCATGTTCCACCATGCCTGACAACTGCCACACTTTGAAAGTTATTGTTATTTCATAATATATTTTTGTTGGTTATTTTTAAAATTAATTTTATTGTTGCATTTTAGAATACATAATCATCACTTTTATCATCGGGAATTTGTACCTGTACATGATATATTTTAAATCTCCCTCTCCCATTTTGCTCCCCTCCCATCAACTCTCTTCCCTTCCTTATTTACAAAAGCTTTGTTTACATTTTTTCTTTCTCTTCTCCCATCACCACAGTTCCTCTTCCCCTTTGAACATTTTTTTTCCTGTTTCACAATATCTGTTACACATTTTGGCCCTCATTTATCCTTCTGGTTTCTTACACCAGAGAAACAATACAATATTTAAACACGTCTGTCCAATTTATTTCACCTAAGAGTATGGTCTCAAGGTGAACCTATGTAGCTATAAATGTCTTGTTTGTCCTTCTTTATGGCAGAGTAGTACTCTATTGTATTAAAAAAAACCACATCTTTATCTATTCATCAGTGGATGGGCATCTGGACTGTTTCCATGATTTAGCAATCACAGACTATACTGCTATACCGTGGATGTGCGTATATTGCTACAGTATGGTGCTCTTAATTATTTTGGGAAGATACTAAGAAGGGGAATCACTGGGCCAAACAGAAGCTCTAGTTTTAGTTTTTTGAGGAATCTCCCCCCTGATTTCCACCCTTCCATCTACTGTGGTGTCCTACCAGCATTTGTTGTTAGTTTATTTCTTGAGAATAACCGTTCTTTCTGGAGTAAGATGGAATCTCAACATTATTTTCATTTGAATCTTTGAATGACCCGTGATGTTGAACATTTTTTTCATTGTTTCTACTTCTTCATCTGGGAGGTAATATATGTGAATTACTGGTAGGACTATTTTCCCATACATTGCTCTCTATTTTTAACCTAATCATACTATATAATTTTTAGAATCATATTTTTCATGTTTTAAAGATAAAAATCTACTTGAAAAACTGATTGAAATTATTAGATCTATGGAGAAAATGGAGAACATGAGGCTTCAAGTGAACAAAATAAAGAACTCGAGTAAATTTTTGAAAGCCATCCAAAAATTGCTTGTCTTGAAAATGTTTTTCTTTTTTATTCCCCAAATGGCACCAGCTGCACTACTTTACTGCCAGCCAAAATGTTGTTTTCAACTTCCTGGACATTTTTGTCTTGTGCTCAGTCTGCAGGCTCTTCACTGCATTTTTATAGCACAGTACACACACTGATGTATATTTTATTATATACTATAAAGATGCTGAATTATAC
>PVIR01040482.1:0-13315 GCA_004026965.1 Petromus typicus | reverse complement strand
CTAAAAAAAAAAAAAAAAAAAAGAAATGATTTTAGTTTAGTACACAGTAAAAGAGAGGTCTAGCTTTAGTCTTTCGCAAGTTAAAGTCCAGTTTTTCCAGCACCATTTGTTAAAGAGGCCATCTTTCCTCCATTGAGGATTTTTGGCTCCTTTGTCAAAGATGAGGTGGCTTAGTATATCTGGAGTTGTTTCTGAATCTATGAGAAAATGAAGATGCCAATGAGTTCTAGAATATATGATATTGTGAAACATAAATTATTAAAAGGGAAGTAGGGTGTAGGGGTATGTACTGAGGGGAAAAATAATGTAATGGTAATTTTACAAAGGGAAACAAAGCTTGTGTATATAGATGGTGGAGAGTTGTAGGGTGGGCAGGGGAATGGAAAAAAGTAGGATTAAGTCATATCATACACTGGTGCAAATGCTGCAGTTGAATGCAATCATGATGTGTATATATAATGTACCAATAAAGATTTGAATTAAAAATGATTTTATTGGTACATTTTATATATACAGTATGATCACATTAGGTCTTCCTATGTAGCTGAGGCCAACCTTCAACTCAGGTGATCCTCCTGTGTCAGCCTCCTGAGTACTGGGGTTATAGGCATGAGCCACCACATCCAGTTTAAGTGAACACTTTCAGTTTTGGAAATTTATGTCCATTTAGAAACTTTTCATGGAAAATTGTTTTTCAATGTAAAACCTGTTATTTTTCTTTCTATGACATTTTCTGAAATTTTTCTTTTCAAATTTTAATTATTGTAGATTTATTCCTTAGGTTTTTTGTGTATTTGTTTTGGTTTTGTTGAGACACATTCTTGCTTTGTAGTTCTGGCTGGCCCTGAGCTCACAATGTAGCCCAGACGGGGTTTGAACTATTGGCAATTCTCCTGCCTCTGCCTCCTGAATGCTGGGATTTCAGGCAAGATCTAATACTCCTAACATTGTGGCACGTGGTTCCATGGATTAAATTTGAGACCTTGCACTTGGTAGGTAAACACCAAAATGACTGAGCTAAATTCTCAGCCCTATTCTTTGTTTTTTAAATATGTCCTCCTCTTTTTAAACACACTTCTATCTTTTGCTCCTACTGAGTGAACTATTCCCTTGGTACTGTCTTCTAAATTTTTAACTGACGTTTTGATTCAATTTAGATAAAGTGTTGATTATTTTGTTAAAATGTAACAACAATGTTAAAATGTGTTGGTTCCCTTGGAATGAGCTCCTGCACTGGCTCCAACTAGTCAAACCAAAATCGAACCCTTCATACTGATTTCCAATTCAGACATTTTAGTTAATGTTACTGTAGCTAAACTTTGCCTGTGATGACTAACGATGCATAATTATTTTATAACTTTGCTTTGATATTCTATCAGTTTTCATAACTTATCTAAAGGTTTTGAAGTGATAGATAGAAAACTGCAATGTAGCTAGAAAAGTGTTTCATTAGACCTTCTTCTATGCTCTCTAGAAGTCCTCACTGCCACTTAGTCATACTATAGGGAAATCTACTAAGAATTTCTTTGGCTGAGAAAGTCTTCTTAGGTTTGGTTCAAAGAACACATTTTAATTGTAATTTTCTTTATAATAAATATCCAGATTTTTATATTACAAAAGACACACTTCCATAGTTCAAAGTACACAATATACAAAGTAATATGCAATGGCCTTATACCAGTAGGTTTAAAATATGGAAATTGAGACTATTTCCCCAGAACTGAAATATAAAAGCAGTGAATGAAAAAAAAATACTTGCAAATATAGAAAACGAGCTTAAACGGGAGGAGCTTTCAGTTTGTATGACTTCAATCTCTCTGCATAAATTTATGTTTGAAAAATATTATAAAGCAAAATGGGATTCATTAAGCTCATATGGTATAAGAATTAGAGAATGATCTAAAAAGACATTGGCAGTATAAGTTCTAGTATTTTGCAGGGAGATGTTAATTATAATGCCACCTATATTCCTATCTAGACTTGCAGGTTTTAAGCAAACAAACATGATTTTATAATTTAACTGTTTTTTTTTCCTGATTCCATGCTATTAAGCTAACTGCTGATTATAATTTTGCCTTTTGTGTGCAAAGACAGAATGCCTTACTCATTTCAATTTCAAGCATCCTAGTGCATATGAAATATATTTCTGATTAAGACTTGTTATTCTGCTTTTATTTTAGACTCTGTAACAGGGTATGCTGTGTACTCTCATCCAGCTTTATTCTAATCCTTCTTTTACACCCCCACCACATGTGAGGCTGTACATATCCCTAAGGAAAGCCTGAGAAAGCCCAGTTTCTCACCTTTTATCAAGTGACTCAGATACTGTGAAAGAAGGAGGTAAAGGCTAATACAGGGGCTGTAAGTTGTTAAGGCATTGAAAAGTTTCTCCAGTGTACACACACGCATACGCGCGCACACACACACACACACACACACACACACGCATTTTGTAAAGGATAGAAAACTCAGTGGTCCAGAGAATATTGCTAACTAATCATTAGTGAGGCAAGTAGAATTTTTAGGAACTGTACATGAAAAGGAATACAAATTTTTCAGAATTAAAGCAGATACGATACTAAATAGATGTATAAGAAAAAGCTAAAACTTGAATGAAAGCATCACAAGATAAAAAATGACAATAAATCTAAATTATTTGAATTTATCTCCCTAAGATTATCTGTAGTACATCGTTATATTATTTGAAATGTCCAGTTTTGAATTAAAAATTAAGATATATAACTAAATAGGAAAGTGTGATTATATGTCAGAATTAGTGCAGTAAATAGAAATTTTCATAAAGAATCTTGCACATTTAATTCAGCAAATACTTTAAGGTAAATTTGTTTAGTGAGCTACAGTAATGTCTAGTGAATTAAGTTAAAAACCAGTATTTGACTAAATGTAGACCATTAATAAAGAAATAAAAATTATAAAAAGGATCAAAATATAAATTATTTAATTAAAAGTGAAATAAATAAAATACAATATTAATTAGGTTTTAGTTAACAGAAAACAGAATTGGAAAACATGAAAGCTGGCTAAATTTAGATATTCTGTCTTTGAAACAGAAACAAACAAGTCATAAGGAAAATGAGTAGATCCTCAGAAACCTGTGGGGCAACATCAAGCACATCAACATATATAAAATAGACAATATGTCTAAACAGCAATTTTCTGAATAAAGTACATAAACAGTTAAACATGTATATGAAGATATCCAATATCATCAGCACTAGAAAACTGAAAATCAAAACCACAGTGATATGTTGCTTCAAGCCCATTGGAATAACCATAATCCAGAGAGACAGAAAAAAAAAAAAAAAAGAAAAAGAAAAAAGACCAAAACCATTTTCCCAAGATATGGAGAAATAGCAACCTTTGTACATTCCTTGGGCATGTAAATAGCACAGCCATTTTTGAAAAGCAAAACCATAGTTAACATATTACCAAGCAATTTTACTTCTAAATATATAATCCAGAGAAATAAAAGCATATGCTCATGCAAAAAAAAATATTGTGTATCAAAGAGCACAGCAACATTTTTCATAATAGCAAAGCAGGGGCAGAAAGCTCATTGTTCAGTGAATAGATATGTAAAATTCAGTGTACCATACAATGAATTATTATTTGGCAAATTTAAAAATGAAGTACTGACATATGAATGAAACTGGACAATAGTTTGATAAATGAAAAACATAACTAGAAGCAAAACAACATTATATTTTATTTTCTGTTTATGAAGTAACCAGAATAAGAAAATTCATAGAGCCGGGAAGCAAACTAGTGGCTGTCAGTGGGTGGGGTAGGGAATGAACACTGGGTTTCTTTTGAGGTAATGAAAATGTTCTGGAGCTACAAGTCTTTGGTAGTTGAACATTATTAATTTACTAAGTATCATGAAATCACCTATTTTAAATGAATGAGTTGCATTGTAAATAAATTATATGTAAATAAATATGGGTCGTTGGGAATTAGATCAATTGTGCTTTGTAATTTTTTTTTATTTTTTAGCTTTCCATGAAAAAAACAGTATTTTAGGCAAGTCCTGTGATCATTCTCATTCCTCAAATAAATATATCGTTGAATAGAACGGTAGTAGAACTATGGTTAAAAGAAAACAAGTAAAAGCAAATGCAAAGTAAGTTTTTGTTTTTGTATATTAGTATGATTTTCAGGTTGATAATGACTGCAGCAAAACTTACCGTAAGGTGAAAACTATTTTATAACTGCTTTGAAAATTATTGTTAATTTTCTCATGTTTATTACTTTTCAAAAGTGAGGGTTCTATACAAAACTAAAATACAGGTATTTTGAAAATATTTTTTATTAACTTTTTACAACTTCTTAGTATATGCTATGAGAAAAAGTTATTTCACTGACCCAGAAAATTATTGGGCCTATTAATTCATCCAGTATGCTTCTGATTTTCCTTTTTTTTTAATAGCAAATTTATGCATTTCTTAAAGCTTAAAAAATGAGCTTTCTATGGGTATATTGATGAATCTTTACACCATTCTCGCCAATTTGTCTGTAGCAGAATAAGCCTTTTTAAAACCACACTTTCTTCCTCTATAGAAAAAGGTATAAAAAGAATAAAGAATAGTGTAATGGATTGGGGATGAAGATAATATGAGCTGAGGTAGATTTTAAATGATCCTTCCTTCTAGTATCAACTGGAACAAAATGAGAAACTCAGAAAAAGCCTGACACAAAGGAAAGAAAAAGTTCAAGAAAGAGCTAAAATTACTATAATTGCTCCTAGGAGGATATTGGATTTCAACTCTATCAGCCCGGGATTCCCAATGATAAAAGTGTAGGAAAAAAAAAAAGTGACTGCATCTCAGAGCCAAAGAGGATGGGGAGGAGGTTATTTTACTTTTCTTTAGGATTGAGAAAGAACAGTTTCTTCTGACAGGTTAGGGTCCAGCTGTGGGTAGTTGTGTTTATTCCTGAGGACAGGCTTTATAAAAGATTCTTTCTTGTCAATTCATTGTAATAGATGAGAAAGAAAACTAGAATCTTTAAGGTAGGAAAAAAAGTAAGATAACAGCAGAGAATATTTTAGCAGGAAGATAAATTAGAAGATGAATAAAATCGAGGGACTTGACTATTATTATGGAGGAACATTTAAAATGATAAAAGTGTGTCCATAATGATCTAGGAACCCAAATTGGCAACTGGATTGTGTTGCCTTCCCTCAGATTGAAATTTAGAAGTGAGTGGACATGATTGTGAGGAAAATGTTCCTTCTTTTAGATATGCAGATTTTTATATGACTGGTCATACAAGTGATAAAACAGAATTGGAGATGTGATCTCTGATTACATATCTACTTACCAGTTTAATGATAGAATCAGGAAGGACCAAGCCAAGAATTCAAATCAGTTTTCTTATCACTGGGTCAGTATATGCAATATGTAAGGCACATATGGAAATATTCTTACCTTAATTAATGTTAAAATAAAGAAAATGCTATGTTTCTCTGAGGGTTCGACCATAAAGTTATTGAATGAAAAATAAGTTAAAGTAATAGACATTCGGAGGATTTTCTTGCTGGAGGGAAGAACCTTTTCAGTTTGGTCATGGATAGAGCAAAAATATTGGATTGATAAGACTTCAATTGACATAACTGAATATGTATCTCAAAAAGGTGTTAATTTAAAAAAGTTTTACTCAGTTTAGCAAGTGTGAAGATGGAAGATCCCTCTCTCTCTCTCTCTTACACACACACACATACACTCATACACACACACGTTGCTATCACCCACTCAAGCATTTTGTAAATAAGAGATGTTACAGTACCAGTTCCAGTCATGTTTCTATGACAGGAATAGAGGTTTTAAGCAAGCAAAACATGACCTTTTGATTATGTTACATTCTTCACATAAACTGCTGTATTTTTAAAGAACTTATTCTAGTTATTTCCATCTCAAGCATTCTAGCTTTTGAATGAATTGGTTTGGATTGTGGATTGTGTAGTGAGAATATTGCCTTCTTTTGTATTGTTCCCAAAGAATTGTGTGCTGAATCTTTGGTTTTTTGAGTGTTATTTTCAAAGTTCTTTTCTGAAATGTTTTCCCAATTCTTTGTTCTTTGGGTTTTCGTATTGTTTCATCAAATTTGTTGTAGCTAGCCTAGAGATACTGCATATCCCTTCCTAAATGCTTTTTAACTCAGTTCACACTTTCATATACTATTTAAAAAATTGTTTTCAGTAACATACTTTCACTGTGGTATGTTTTCCTAGTGATACGTAGATTAATACGTCTGAATAGTGTGAGTTGATACAAACTGAGTTTGCTTATATAATCACCTACTTGACCATCTAGAATGACTTTGATCGTAGGAAATCCATCAGTGTTCGCAAAGGCCTGATAGGTACTCTAACTTTGCTCTGTGATGTGCAATGTGTTCTACAGGTCATAGCTGTTACCTTTGCCCATAAAATATAAGGGTTGAAACATGAAATTTGAACAGATACCGATTGCATCATCTATGACCTAAATATTTTCTTGCTTACTTTTTTTTGTACAACCATACCGCTGTCTCCTCCCAGTACAGTGACTTCTTTCTTGCCTGCACACAAAGAGGCCAAAATATTCAGACAATAAGTGTGTTTTAAAGTTTAATTAACATTTAGTGCATAGCACATTGGAAATGTAACTACTAAATTTGGCATATCTAGACCTAGATATAATAAAATTACTGGGAAAGAAAGTACAGATATTCTATACACATCCTTGACAATGATTATCAGGAATATTCCTGATTTTACCCTGAGTTTTCTGCACCTATGCATTCTTCCTTGGGCCCACACCACTACACAATGCTGATTAATATGGATCAAATATGATAACAATTGTACATAACCAAAAGAGTACTGTGTTTTTAAGATAATACTTCCGCTGCACCTTTACAATTTTTTTTTTTTGTATTTTTAGGTTAAGTTAGCAACTTCCGATGATATAATATGAAATAATACTATGGAAATTCATGGTAATTTTTTGAGCTGCATCACTGTCTTTATTATAAAATGCATTCTTTGACACAATGAAAAGGTTATATGTAATTTTGTATCTGTGTATATTTTCTTCAACAAAGTTCTTGTATAATGTTGATCAGGTAGGTAGGAACAGCCCATTCTTGGAATATGTGTTGATTCCAGTCATCATGATGTAAGAAGGTTGAGTATGATCGTCTTTCTATCATGCAGTTGACTGGTCTTCTTGAGGTAAAGTACTATAATGGAGTTTCAACAGTCACTTTGATGGGGCCAGGTTAGATGTGTGGCAGGAATAATATCCATGTCAGGCTGGTGTGTCAGAGCCCAGGTTGCCAGTTCTACTCCCAATTAGTGTTCCTCCACCAAAGCTAGCTCTGTGTGCTCACTGAATCAGCTAAAGACAGCTACAGCATGTTACGTTTAATTAACTAAATAATCTGGAATACTTGATTTAATGTCAATTACATGGTATATAAGCATTTGTTTATAATATAAAATTCTTACTTTGGACCACATTTATACCTTGAGTTTCTCACACTAGAGAAACACGATGGTATTTATACATATGCATTCTATTTATTTCACTTATGAGTTGCACCCATTAGTTATAAATTTCTCGAGTTTATCTTTGTATATAGTTGTGTAATACTCCTTTTTATAGAAAAAACACATCTTCTTTATTCACTCACCAGTCAATGGGCTTAAGGAAGCTTCCAAGATTTAGCTATTAAAAACTTGCTGCTATAAACATGGGTGCATTATGCCACTGTGGTATGATGCTTTTAATTCTTTCATGAATATACCCAACAGTTAAGCAGCAGGGTCAAATCGAACCTCTAACCTTAACTTTTGGAGGCATCACAACACTGATCTCCATAGTGGTTGCATCAGGCTACATTCCCACCATCAGTGGAGAAATGTTCCTTTTCCCACAGGCCTGCTAGCACTTGTTCTTGGTTGATTTCCTAATAGCTATTCTTTCTGGCGTGAAATGAAATGTCAGTGTTGCTTTCATCTGCATTCCGCAAATGATCCGTGACGTTGAACATTTTTCCACGTTTGCTTGCTAATTTCACTTCTTCATCTGAAAAAAGTCTGTTCATTTCAGGTGCTCATTTTTGTAATTGTAAAATCGGAATAAAATATTCAAAGAGGGATGGAAACTAGAGAGAAGGGCAGCGTAAAACAAAGAAGGGAAAGAAAACTTGATAGTTAAAAGGAAAAAATGGAAACAAAGATATGTGTGTAGGGTGGATAGAGGGACTGAACAGAGGGCAGAGGAATGGGAAAAATAATCAAGATACATTATGTGCAAGTGCATATTCTCAAGGTTGAATATGATCATAATATATGTACTTTGTCACTTTTCTTGCATTCAGTGATTGACCAGGACATCAGTCAGCTATCAAGCCATTCTTTACTACTCATGAAGCAATATATTTTTACATTAGACTACTCCTATTTCTGGAAAAGTTGATCACCACTTGCATCTTTTGAAGTACTGTGTATGTTGAGAAGGTCTTCTAGTTGGTGATTTTCAGTGCTACTACTTAGTTTGTTTGTAGTGGTATAGTAGATTAATTTTGCCTTGCATTTTATATTGAATTAATCCATGTATGAACTATTCCTGATTCCTTTCCTATAAAGCCTAAAATCCCTATTCAGTGTTGGATTTCAGTATGATGCTAGGGAGAGTTTGCAAAATTAGCTGGGTGGTTTACTTGTGTGTTCATGCTCAGTCCTGTATATACAGTTTACAATTTTCAACTGAATATGGCTCAGTAAACTTAGCCTTATTCTTCAGGGGTCTGAGGAAACCAGGACAATGTAACCAGCTTGGGATACATAATCACGCCACATTCCCTAGCACCAAGATGTTTTTAGCATTTTGGTAAATAGAATTATCTCAAGAATTATAGATATTTTGTGTGTATAGCACAAACAATTTTTTTCCTAGGTTTTGCAGCATGTTTCCTCTCCTTGTATGACTGACAACTTTTTTATTGAATTATGTTGTGACTGTACTTTAAATAATCCGGAAGGGAAAATCCTGAAGGGTGCTCCCAATGAAAGCAAAGAATTAGCACTGATTTCCAAAAAGAGAGAGGAGAAATGCTTTGAGGGGTAAGAGTCCCCCTTCCTTCCTGTGTTGAACTCAGGGCATTGTGTCTGCAAGACAAGCATTTACCACTGCATGATTTGACATGTGGAGGCACTCTTGTCAGCTTAAAGGACTCAGGGGAATCAGAAGACACAAGATTTGCAAGTATATTTAACTGTACTTTCCATGTTCTAAGTCTGAGACTAGTCTAAGTTCCAGTATAACAGATTTACTATACCTGAGAATTTAACTTTTCTTGAGCTCTATAACTTTTAAAATTAAGTCATTCTAATTTTCAGCTTTTCTTATTTCCCAGTTGCAGGAATGATATTATGTTTGCATGTTGCCAAGGAAGCCATTTGGCTCTTACCTTTTACCATTTGGATAAATCTTTTTCTCATTTCACTAGTTTTGACTGATGGATTGGTCAGGAGCCACCCACTTCTTTAATACTTACATAATGATTATTGTGGAATACCCCCTGAGTCATTACACCTCCTACAGAAATTTCTTCTAGCCTGTGTAATCTGCAACTGGAAAAATTTCAGGAGTTACACTGTTATAGTATGCTAGCAGTTTTCAGTATTCCACGTGCCATTCATTAAAAGATCATCATTTCCAGTTGGCCAATAGATGATGCAAGGCAAAGTCATATTTTTGAATCCTCTTTCTAACACTGTCCACTACCAAATATCCAAGTGTTGTGTCCTGGGAAACAGAATCTGAGATGGGCATTTGAACACAGAGAATGTTCTCGAGAATGCACTTGTGTGGAGTGAGAGAAGCAAGATCACAAAAAGATAAAGAAAAATATCTTTTTGCAACAGAATTTTTGATTGTTTCCATACAAAGTTCTCAAGCTGACAAATACTGTCACAGTATCACAAACCGAGAGCAAAAGTCTTGCCTTTGTGTCCCTGCTTTGATCACCCACTATACGTGAGTTTCGCCTTGGAAAGGAACTTAGCATCATGTGAAATTTTCCTTTAAAAGAGAGAAGAGGATGGTAAGGAAAACATATTCAGTTGCCAACACTTTGGGTATCTATGAGAATAAATTGCTAAATCTCAGATGACATGTATAGCAATTGCACCACCATATCCACCCTAGTTTAGGTGAGAAATCAGCAACTGTGATCTACATATGGGATTTAAGAAACTGATTCTAATAGTTATTTATTATACTTAAGTCCATCATCAATGCTTTCATGACAGTCACAAAGTGAAAAAATGTCATCATAGCCCTTTTCCTGGTCACTTGTAGAACAACACAACTTCTTGAGTGTGACGTGGATTAACTTGCCTCTACCTCTCATTTGTTCTCCTTAACCACTGACCATAGTAATTTTTAGAATTTTCTATAGTATTACAATTAAAATACCAGCTTATTTTTCCCTATGACTAAAATTTCTTGTTTTCCCTCTGTCTGAAAATCCTCGTTTTATATTTCACAATCAAGTTCACATGCTTCCTTCCATATGCAGGATCTCTACAGCAGTGAAGATTCTTTTGTCTTCAATAACACCAAGTATAATATTGGCTTGAACTAGGAGGACTCTTTTTATACATGGATAGAAGCATGGAAGTAGGAGCTTGAAATTAGGTAGTAAATTATGTCAGTCTTTTATCTTCTATCCTTGTGCTCTAATAGATTCATAATATGCTTGCCTCATAGTTTGTCACACTGTTTTTTAAAAATCACTGTCATAATATAATCCATGATACTCTTCAGGAGGCATAGATATATCAACAACAGGGAGAGGAAGGAGAGAGATAGAATGAGAGGAAGAAAGTGAGAGAAAAAAGAAAGAGGACAGAGAGAAGAGCAGGAGGAAAGGAGGAGAAGCAGAGGAGAAACATTCCTCTGACCACGCTCACAATTTGTTAGAGAATTTTTGTGCTGGAATATTCTAGTAGAATTTCTTTAATATTTTGTTGGACATAATTGGGCCATATGCTATCTTTAGCTCATAGATGCAGGTCTTAACTGTTATGAAAACATGTCAGTATAAAATTTCATTAAAATAAGAAGTTATTCACACAGAAGAGAAGGGAATAACTGCAGAAAGGCAGCTATAATACTTGTTACAGAAGCTATCCATAGCAATTACTTATTGTGCTATATTTTGATTTTCTTTTTCATGCAGTTTTCTCTTTTTCCTAAGCTATAACCATCTCACTGACATAAATTGAAGCATACATTTTTGTAATATATTATCTCTCATAGAGCTTAACTTAGAGATATGTAGTATTTTTTAAATAATGAATAATAAAAGTAATATATAATTGCCATTTATAATAATTTTGAAAAATAAAGGTCTGGAATAACTGGAAAAACCATCTATGTCACACTGAAAAATAAGCTTCTGTTAATGTTTCTTCACTCCTGTGAGGATAGTGGTTGGCATTCGTTTTCCATCTGTCATTCCTAGTCCCAATCCATAGCATATCCAGTCATATTTTGTTTAGTGATCTTTCAAAAGTAAACTTTCTACAATGAAACTTTATTTAGCATACTTTAAAACAAATGTAAACAGTTTTAGAGAACAAAAGTGTCATTCTTCACAGAGTGATCAGCGTTTCATGAATATTTTACAAATTTTAGCCACATATATTGTAGTTCACTTTTGGGATGTTGGGAGATGGAGCTACTGAAAATTGTGACATAACACTAAATGTTTTAGTTTTATATTTGAAGGTGATCTAAAAGTTTAAGCCTTCTGGAAAGCCAGCTAAATGTTTATTAAAAATATATGAGTTTATGAATGCAAAACTCTTGAAATAGTATTCCTTTTTAATTCCTTTTTTTTTTTGGTTTTTTGAGACAAGGTCTCACTTTGTGGTTCAGGCTGGCCCTAAGCTCAGCCTCAAACTCATCACAGAAATCCTCCTGCCTCTGCCTCCCGAGTGCTGGGATTACAGGCATGAGCCACCATGCCCAGTACTGTCGGATGTGGTATTGGTTGCTGCTGGGGTGAGTCTCCACGCCTACTATGGTATGTGGTTACCGGGGATCGAACCCGGGTCCTTGCGCTTGCAAGACAGGCGCCAGAACTACTGAGCTAACTCCCCGGTCCTCCTTTTTAATTCTTAAAGAAACTAAATGACAAAGAAATAATTGTTTCGTATCCTTTTTGTATTATTTCATCACCATTACAATAATATGGTGTGTGCAATTTTAGATGCAAAATACTGTGTCATATTTTATGCAATCCATTTGTCGGGTGAAAAACTTTAAGATGTTTTGTGCTATAGTAATTTATAATTTTGATTACATTACAACAATGGTTTAATGAAGTAAAGGGTGTAATAATAAAATTAAGTAAATATCTTGTCCATATTTGATTTGAAGCATTATACTTCATCTTGTACTTATGCTTGTATGTTTATTTTATAAATGTATGTTTATGTTAATAAATGAACTTTGTGTAACTCTTAATTATAAAGTTAAGAGCTAATTATTTCAGTTAAACACAATGATTTAGAAATTCCATGGACAAACTCATATCTAGAAATACAAATCACATAGAAGAACTTGGTACTATTCAATTAGAGAATAGCAGAGACCGAATTGAAATGCAAAAATATAAAATCAGGTTAGTTTGATAAATTTTCTTTGTTAGTGCTAAAAGTTATGGATAAAAAATTGTTTTCATCAAAAGACAAGAGCTAACAACAGAAGATACTGTTAATGTAAGAAAAAATATCAAGTAAGAATTTAAAAATATCTTTGATAGGGTCAGGGATTTAGCTCAGTGGTTCAGGTGCTTGCCTTCCTAGTGCAAAGGGTTTGATCCCTGTTAACCACATACAACAATGCCAGGTGTGAGATTCATGCCCAACAGCAATTAGAACCCCATACCACAGTGCTGGGTGTGGTGGCTCATGCTTGTTATCCCAGCACTTGGGAGGCAGAGGCAGGAAGATTGCTGTGAATTCAAGGCTGAACTAAAAAAGTGAAACCCTGTCTCATATATATATATATATATATATATATATATATATATATATATATATATATTATAATTAGAATAAAAAAAGCCAATGATGTTACGTTAATTTCTTAACTAGTTAGTATAAGAAAAACTCCTAAATTAATGTCATTAGGAAAGATCAATATATTCAGGTAGGAGGTACTGGAATAACTTAATCTCAGTATATGAAAAAGCAAGCAAGGAATGCATTTATTTGCCCTTATTAATTTAGCAA